>CAUYRT010064077.1:0-56288 GCA_963574885.1 Lepilemur ruficaudatus | reverse complement strand
TGGGTCACAAAGGACTCCAAGAAGGGAGGGGGGCATGATGAGGCATGTCTGACCTCCCTCCTGGCAGACAATTTTAGGATATTCCTTTGGCCACGAGGGGGTCCATTCAGTCAGCCGGTGGGGGGGGATCCTTAAAATTTTATTTTGTTTCACAGGTGGAACCACCTTGGGGTGATCTCCTGGAGGTGGGGAGCACCCGTCCAGCCTCCCAGTATGACCCTCCTCACCACGCCCACACTTAGCCCCTTCTCCAGCTGTGTAGTCGTGTAGGTAGATAGTGAGGGACTCCGGGTCTCCTAGGGATAAAAGTGGGTGCCTTGCCTTGGTGCTGCCTCGAGCACTTTCCCCACCAGGAAAGAAGGACTAAACTAGGACAGGCCCCAGGCAGCCCCTCCCCGTCTTGGTGCTGCTCCACCTTAATCCTGTCCCCAGCAATTGCCATACCTGGGGAGGAGGGAACACCCTACCAATCTGCTAATCAGAACTTAGCACGCCAACTGCAAAAGAAAGAATGCACAGGACTCTCTAGCCCATGGGCCAAGCGGCATAGGTACCATAGAGTCTGGAAGGTGACTTAGGACAACCTAAGGCTAATTATCATGTCATTAGCTTAAATCTACATTACAGTTCACTCCCACAAATGGGCTTTCAGAGATGCTCATGGGAGATCTGCATGCACAGTAAGACTCAGGTCATATAACTCCCAACTGTCCATCAAAGTGGTTCCATGATGACATCTGAACCATGGGAAGGACTCTATCTGGACACTATAAAACAAGACCCAGGCCATAACCAAGGTCTCTTTTGCCATGACAAGGGGTCTGGTCATCATCTGTGGTGTATGTATCTTGCTCTGTAAACCTATGTCTTGCTTTTGCTCTATAATCCTATTTTGCTCTCCCTCAATAAAGTTCACCATGTGCTTGCCTTACTTGGTATGTCTGGTCATTCTTCGGCCCAGAGGACACCAAGAACCGTGAACACAGAACGAGACAGCCAAGCCAAACAGTAGGACACCGTCACCTCTAATCTGACCACCTTCTTTCCTCATGGCCCAAGACAGAAGCACAGGTCTAACAAACATGGAAAAGTTTTTAGAAACTTACAGATGTCTCCAACCACAGGCCCGATCCATAGTTGCAGCCTGGTCCTGCCAAGATACCTAGAAGACACATCGAATTCCTACCCTGCTGGAATGTCCCCTTACCCACTGCCAGTCTCTCTCTGGAGCAGGCCTCGTCTTTCCTGCCAGTGTGGCTACTTCCCAACCCTGAAGATAGAAGAACCAACCCCTCTAAGCACAACCATCGGTATTCCCTGGTCTCAAATGAGAGCATTTCCATCTTTGATACCTTCCAGATCCAAAATCCATTTACCGACTTCAATCATGAAGCTTTGAAAATCTAATTTAAAAAGGCTCACAGGTTCCTTCTCAGCCAAAACCATTTCCTAATGAGGACAGCTTGGCTCTGTCTGTCCTCAAAAGTTGATCTGTAATTCCCTGCCAACTCGTGAGATTCCACCAGACCTCCCCCCATAGTTAGACAGGATAGTATGACACAATCTGTCTTCTTACTGGTTCTCTCTTCTCAAGAATATGGTGTCGGTGTATTTATATGCTGTGATGGGTTGAATTGTGTCCCCACAAAAGATACATTGAAGTCATAACCCCCAATTCTTGCAATAAAAATGCAAACTTATTTGGAAATAGGATTGTTGCAGATATAATTAGTTCAGATGAGGTCATACTGGAATAGACTGAGACCTTAATCCAATATGACCTTTTTTTTAAGACAATGTTTCGCTCTGTTGCCCTGGCTAGAATGATGCAGTGGCATCATCGTAGCTCACTGCAACCTCAAACTCCTGGGCTCGAGTGATTCCCCTGCCTCAACCACCTGAGAAGCTGAGACTACATACGTGTGCCACTGCACCCAACTTAAACATTTTTTAACAAATAAATGGCCCATTTCCAAAAAATAAGAAATTTTTAAAATACAGATAATGCTTCATCTGAAAACTTTTCCAGTTTATAAGAGCTGACTTTCTAGCTATCTATATGTTGCTATGCCAAAGGAAGATAAAAATAAAAAAAAAAAAGATGGTTTAGATACTCTGTGTGTGTGTGTGTGTGTGTGTGTGTGTGTGTGTGTGTTCAGAGGCAAAACAGGAAGAAACTGGGAAGAGCAGGAGTAGAATCCAATGACCTTACTAGACATCATAGTGAATAGTGGTCAAATTGGGTCAACAGCGGTGTTTTTGTTTTGTTTTGTTTTGTTTTTAGTTTTTCTTTTTCTTTTTTTCTTTTTTTTTTTTTTTGAGACAGAGTCTCACTCTGTTGGCTGGGCTAGAGTGAGTGCCGTGGTGTCAGCCTAGCTCACAGCAACCTCAAACTCCTGGGCTCAAGCGATCCTTCTAACTCAGCCTCCCAAGTAGCTGGGACTACAGGCATGCGCCACCATGCCCGGCTATTTTTTCTATATATATTTTTAGTTGGCCAATTAATTTCTTTCTATTTTTAGTAGAGACGGGGTCTCACTCTTGCTCAAGCTGGTTTTGAACTCCTAACCTTGAGCGATCCGCCTGCCTTGGCCTTCCAGAGTGCTAGGATTACAGGCATGAGCCACCTCGCCCGGCCCCAGGCTGGTCTTGACCTCCTGGCCTCAAGCAATCCTCCCACCTCAGTCTTTTTAAAAGACAGGAGGTGGTGAGGGGTTTGGTGGGAAAGCTGGTCAGCGATCTCCCAACTGCAGCCACATGGGAGCCACTGGGGACGGTGGGCATTCGGATGGAGAAAGGTGGGTTAATTCAGGAGAAAGCCCCTGGTGCAGGTGCTCGGGCTCGAGGTGAGGGCTCCAGGTGAGGCGCAGGACAGACAGCCTGAGAAGGTGAGCTGGGAGGCCGGAGCAGGTACACAGTGGAAGGCAGAGTTTGCGCAAGACAGCCCTGACCTCAGAAATTTGCTTAGGGCTGGCCCAGGGCCCATGGAGGGGGAGGGGAACTCCCTTGTGCTATCTTTTCCCTCGCCTTTTCACTGTTAAAACATAACTACAAAAAATAAAAAGGAAAATTATGAGTTGCATACAGATATAAAAATGAACACCTGTTCAAGATTTTATTTAATGAACGGAGGAACCAGGCAGATGTTCCAACCAGTTTAAAGAGACTCTGCAGAGCAGATGTGTTTATGGATCAGGAATGTTGAAATGAATGTGCAAATGAAGGCAAAACTGGTTTTCCAAGGTGGCCAGGCAAGAAGTCAATTGCAACTCTTCTGAACAGGACGGGATTTGCAAGTCTACAAACAAGAATTACGTCGCACTGCTATCTTACTGCACTAGGCTGAATAGCATCCACCAAAAATTCACGTCCACCCAGAACCGGTGACTGTGACCTCATTTGGAAGTAGGAACTTTTCGGATGTAATCGAGTAAAGAAGAAGTCACGCTGGATAAGCGTGGGCCCTAAATCTGGCTGGTATCTTTGTAAGAAGAGGAAAATTTGGACACAGACACAGAAACACAGGGGAGACGTGGAGATGAAGGCAGAAATTAGAAGGATGAACCCACTGAGTGAAGGCACACCAAGCATGACAGCAACTGCCCGGGGCTGGGAGGAGGTGGGAAAGGACCCTCTCCCAGAACCTTCAGAGAGAGTGTGTAAGTGCACCCCAAAGCCAGACTGTGTCCCCCCCAGGCTATGTAAAGGGAAGCCATTTTGCTTCCACTACACTTTCAGCTTGTTCTGTCTTAAAAGTTTAGAATTAATCCGCTGCTTGCTTACCCAGCTGTCGGGCCCAAGATTGGAAAATGACCTCGAAGAAAAACAGATCAAGAGTCCAGAAAGGCCAACTGCAGACAGCTGAGGACAAGATCCACCAGACGATCTGTTGTTTGCTGATAACCATCGCTCACGTCAGGATGAGTTGCACAAAGCTTGCTTCTGCTAAGTCCGCTCTTCACCCCTTCCCTCTGTCGCTCAGCAAGCAGAGGAGACGAGATGACCTCTGAGACAACAGTCTGCTGGCACGTGGATAAACCACCTTTCCTTCGCCAACACTCGCCTCCTGTGTTTGGTCCTCGGGTGGCAGGCAGCCCAACCTGTGTGCAGCAACAAGCACGGCCTCGCTGACACTTTGATTTCAGACCTCTAGCCCCTGGAACTGAGAGGCAATCCCTTTCTGTTGTTCTAAACAGAAACGTGCCACCTAGTTTGTGGCACATTACCTGTAACTTACTGAGCTCTAACATGGCCCCAAGACAATGAAAGGCTAGAATCGGATAACCTGGAGGGTGAGCTACCTAGAAAAAGCATGATTTCCCACTGAAGTGTAGACTTTTCCTGTGCGATATCAGAGTTTCCTCCCAGCATCCAGACTTGAGGATGGGCTGGTCTTTCTCTACATGAGTCCATAAGCCATAAGGCACGTGATTACTGTAATTGCTGGTGAGCCAACATTCACAACATTTTGCTTAATGGAGACGTGATTCTATATTCTAAATAAATGACTGACAAATAGCGTTTTAATACACATCTTCGTTCATAACCTGAAGCATTTTAATATTTTAGTTTTATGTCCATTTGAGAAGAGCAGTGTAGCTGAGATTCAAAAAAATAACTCTTCTCTGAGATTCATTGCCAGGTGTCCCATGTTAAGCACTACCTGTGGAAGTGGTTTTTTGGAGGGAGGGCATGTAAGAAAGAATATGGATGACAGGTGTCCAAAATTTGGTGAAACTTATTAAGAATTCTAATCTAATATTATATTTGGAAAATGTTGAAAATATATTTATTTTATAATACAAACCACAGAGAATAAACAGTAAGTCTCCTGAATGGAGAAGACAGACAGAAAATACAGCAAGAAAACCTTTAGAGGAAATTCGTGTGTTAATGTGTTGTGTTCTGTTTACCTGACCTATAAAAATCTAATTTATTCTGCTGTTTCCTACTGCACAGTACATGAGCTTTTTGTTTAAATATAAATATGTATAAATTTTAAAAATAACATTGAATTTTACATATTGCAATAAAGTATAAAAACACGCACTGTGACTGTCTTCTGTCTGTAAAGATTAGTGCTTGACCTATTATAAGGGTGACATCCAACCATTGTGAAAAAAAAATGACTTGTCTTGCCATAATGTCATTAAATGTGGTGGGGTTAGGCCAAGGACACAGTGCTTAGAAACTAAAGGTGACCTCAGCATTCCAAGCTCCAGACATGACAGGGTGCCTGGACCAGCCACCCACACCCTTCGTCATTCCACAAGGGTGGGACCAATTGTTTATGCCAAAACCTTTTATTTTTACACACTTCAGGGAGGGGGAGTTTGAAGAGGGCATCACAATTTTTGATTTTGTCATATATGGATTCTTGCAAAAGGATGGAGTATTTTTTTCAGTACGTTGGATTTCCAAAAATGTTGTATAATTATGCCAGAAATCCTTGATTTAAATAATATTTTAGTCAAAATATTTTAAGAGGAATTTTTGTATGTTTATACATTTGTTTTTCCTGCAAAAGAGCATTTTCTGCAGCACATAAGATTGGACAGAACTAGAACATAATATCAGAAGTCTACAAAGCGCTGTAGGTTTTGTATGATTCAGCTTTTTCCTCCACCACGATTAAAACAACAACAAAAGCCAACCTTTCCCAGCGGGGAACCTCATGTGACAATTTGCATTCTGCCAGCTGCCAAAGTTTTCTTTGGAGAGATATCTGAACAAATTTTTCAGATTATTGTTTAAGCCAGTCGAATATTTGAACCAAATAACGATTAGCTGAATTAGCTTAGGAGATGAAACTTCCAGTTTTACGAAAGATTGACTTAACAGTCCTCCCGTCCCTATGACTTATGGTGAACAAACCAATAAAGGAAATTCAGCATACTTTAAGCACAAAGCCTCAAGATTCTGTTGGAAAAGAATTGTGGTTTTCTCAGGTCTTGGAGACCATCATGAAACCTGATCATATTTTTGAAGCTGTGTGAAAATTCTTCAGAGTCAGTTGGCCAGACAGGAAAAGAGCATCAACGCGGTTTGGCCGTGGTGGGGCCGCAGACATGCTGGGCTTTGCTGATACTGCGTGAAAACCAAAGGAAAACACTCATTTCTGGTGCGTGCTGCGTCATGCACCGTCAGCGGCACCTTTCAAAACTCTGCCCAGGAATTGAAAAGAAAACTCCATCTTAAAGTAATCAATTCTACAAGAAGCCATGCCCCAGCCCCCAGATGATTTGCCTTGCTCTACCTGGAGCTTTGAATGCCAATCAGAAAGTGCTGCTCCACCGAGCTTCCAACGGGAAATTGACATTTTTCCCTGCTGGACGAGGCGGGTCCTATTTTAGGAATACTAGAGAAATGCTATATAGCTTGAAACTCCTTAAAATGATATCTTTCAGCAAATCTTATCCTATCAGACAACTATATTTGGAAGTCTGAATATAAATGTCCCCTTTTTATAACATTTAGAACCTAACTCAAGTCATGGGAATCATTACTAAAACTGTCTTTTTATTTATTTATTTTTCAACTTAAAACTTTCTTTTTTTTTGGAGACAGAGTCTCACTGTGTTGCCCAGGCTAGAGTGCCATGGCGTCAACCTAGCTCACAGCAACCTCAAACTCCTGGGCTCAAGCGATCCTTCTGCCTCAGCCTCCCGAGTAGCTGGGACTACAGACAAGCGCCATCCTGCCCGGCTAATTTTTTCTCTATATATTTTAGTTGGCCAATTAATTTCTTTCTATTTATAGTAGAGACGGGGGCTCGCTCTTGCTCAGGCTGGTTTTGAACTCCTGACCTTGAGCAGTCTGCCCACCTCGGCCTCCCAGAGTGCTAAGATTACAGGTGTGAGCCACCGCGCCTGGCCCACCTTAAAACTTTCAAAGATAATGTTCTTAAAAGAATTTCATGGGAAAATAAACTTTTATCTAGTGCATGAATAGGTAGAATTTGGGGACTACCTTCTAGATGTCATGGCTGAAAAAAATTCCATTTCAGGCTTATTAAGAAATCCCCTTGCTCCCGATGTTCCATCTGAGCCAGACAACATCGCCAAGAAGAAATTTTGAAGTTCAGGCTCTTGCCAAAGATAACGTCCAGGAACCACCCTTGTAGGTGGCCTGCTGAGAGCATCTGTTGCCCTTTTTCCCATGCTAAGGGTAAACGGATTTCCCTTGAGCACATTCTCTCTGCCCTGGGAAGCCGTTTTCTAGGGGAATGTGATCCACCTCTCCGGTTCCAGGGCTTGGTGCCAGTTGACTCTGGCCAATACGCACGGCACAGAGTCCTGATTACGTCCTTGGTCCAGGAGTGATCACATAAAGGAAACTGTCCAATCAAGCGACCCTTAGAATTCTTATTTGGATTTGGAGACAAACCCAATCTATGTCTCCTGGGCATGTGAAGGAGGAAGTAGATGGCTTTGATTGGGTTTTTTGTTTGTTTGTTTATTTTTTTATTTTATTTTATGTATTTTTTTATTTTTCAATGAAAGTTCAGAGCAATGTTTGTTTATTTTTATAATTTTTTTTTTTTTAAATAGAAACAGGGTCTCACTCCTGCTCAGGCTGGTCTCGAACTCCTGAGCTCAAACAATCCACCCACCTCGGCCACCCAGAGTGCTGGGATTACAGGCATGAGCCACCCTGCCCAGCCTGTATGTTTTTTAGATAGTGTCTTGCACTATCACCTGGGCCAGACTGCAGTGGAATCATCATAGCTCACTGCAACCTCAAATGCCTGAGCTCAAGCGATCCTCCTGCCTCAGCCTCCCAAAGTACTAGGATCATAGGCATGCCACCATGCCTGGATAATTTTTAAATTTTTGTAGAGCAGGGGTCTTGCTATGTTGCTCAGGCTGGTCTCGAACTCCATACCTCAAGCCATCCCTCTGCCTTGGCCTCCCAAAGTACTAGGATTACAGGCATGAGCCACCCTGCCTAGCCAGCTTCAACTTTTACAAGTTCACAAAGGGAACAAACAGGCCCTAAGATAGAATTGTCTCTACAAAAGGAATTTCAGAAAGACAGATGGAGCTCCTAGATCACATCACTGAGTCATTGCATTAACATGCCCAGAAATCTGCCCACCTCTGGACTAATCATTTTGGAGAATTGCTAGGGAAAATTTCTCTCCTCAAAACAAGGGAGAAAGCATTCTTTTCATTATTCCATTTTTACCCACACATATTTAGTTTTCCCTTCCTATGGACTTTGAAAACAAAACTAGGCTAGTTTTGAAAGGGTCATAATGAGCTCCATCCACCCTCCTCCTTAGGAGGGGCACATGCAGGACTCCAAGCTCACTAAATGTTTGTATGAGCTGGCAATTTTTTAAAAATGCATTTTTGAAGACAAAAATATTATCTTCTATTATTATTATTGTGTTGGTTTATCTTTGGTCACAATGTTACTTGTTTTGAAATTTCAAATAACATTAAAGGAAACCGTATGGTTTGTATATTTGCTCTAAATGGGGACAGATTTTGAAGTTTGAGAATATTCTGCCGGAGAATCTGGAAGCAGAGAAACTAAAGCTGCTCGGGTACTTTGTCAAAGGAAGCCCAACCAAAAATAATTGAAAGATCATAGAACAGTAATGTTTAACAAAGGAAGTAAAGAGGAATTTGATTTACCAAAAGAAAAAATCACTTTCTCTTTAACTTTTATAGAACTTGTCTATTTTGAAAGGCATGAGTAATTGAACTGATTTCCACTTATATCCGCCTTCCTGCCAAAGTTTTCAAAGCATGTTTTTTCTAATGATGGTAATGCATGTGCCTTGCCTCTCGGCAGCTCCAGGGAGCTCAAAGCATTTTGCAGATATTATCTCATTAGTCCTGACTCTATCCCCAGGTACTTCACAGACATTATCCTGCCTTTTAAAAATGATTGCAGCTCAAGATGGAAAATGACACCAAATCTCCTGCAGCTCTCTTTTTTTAAACACTGTATGTAAATAGGTATGTGCATGGATTAGTCTAGGTTCTTGGTTGCAGACAACAGAATTCCCACTGTAGTTCGTTTAAGAGGAAAAGGGATTTATTAAAAAGATAGTGAATAGCTCACCGAACTGCCAGGAGAGACAGAGATTCTGGTTCACAAGCTGGCCACCCAAACTCATTGCCACAGGTTTTTGTTTTTTGGTTTTTTGGGTTTTTTTTTGTTTTTGAGACAGAGTCTCACTTTGCTGCCCGGGCTAGAGTGAGTGTTGTGGCGTCAGCCTAGCTCACAGCAACCTCAAACTCCTGGGCTCAAGCAATCCTCCTGCCTCAGCCTCCCAAGTAGGTGGGACTACAGGCATGCGCCACCCTGCCTGGCTAATTTTTTCTATATATTTTTAGTTGGCCAATTAATTTGTTTCTATTTTTAGTAGAGACGGGGGGGGGGTCTCGCTCTTGCTCAGGCTGGTTTCGAACTCCTGACCTTGAGCAATCCACCTGCCTCGGCCTCCCAGAGTGCTAGGATTACAGGCGTGAGCCACCGTGCCCGACGGTTTTGGTTTTTTTTTAATAGACATTTTAAAACAAGTTTTAGATTTACAGATACATGGAGCAAACAGCACAAAGAATTACTATACATCCTGCTCTGTCACCCCATTAATATCTTACATAGTATAGTACATTCTCGTTATGATTAGTGAATCAGTAATATTAATACATTGTTATTAACTAAAAGCCAGATTTAGATTCCCTTAGCTTTCACCTAATTTCCGTTTTCTGTTTCAGGATCCTATGTGCATCTAGTCATCATGTCTCCTTAGATGCCTCTCAGCTGTGACAGTTTCTCAGACTTGCCTCATTTTTGGTGTTTTTGACAGTTTGGGGGAGGGCTGGTCAGCGATCTTGCAGGAGGCTCCTCCGTCAGAACCTGCCCGATCGTTGCTCAGGACTAGATGAGGGCTGCGGGTTTCAGGGAGGAAGACCGCAGACGCAAGGACCCCACCGACCACACCGTAGCAAGGGTGCTCGCTGTCGACTTGACTCGTCACCGTCGACGGCTGTCAGACCTTCCCATTGCAAAGCTGCTCTTCCATCCACCCCTCACGGTGCTCTGCACACAGCAGGCCCTTGATAAGTCTTCAAAGACTTTGAATAGAATTGGGCTTCACCTGACAGTTAATCAAAATCATGCACAGGCTGCTGGTAGGCGAGTGAGGGTGGGCGCAGGAGAGAGCGAGTCTGCAGGCTGAACACGCCTACCGCAGCAGTGGCCAGGCCCTGGGTCTCTGACCATTCTGCATTTAAAAATCCTGCTCGGCAGAAGGCTGATTTACTGAAGTGGGGTTTTCTCCCCTCCCTCACTCACCCAGGGGCAGAAACTCTCCTGGGACCCTCAAGTTAGAGGGTGAAGTTTGTTGTTACAGGAATCCAAAACCCCAACATGTGATTGGGCCAGGCCTTGGCAACTCTGGAACTAGGTGTCCCGTGGGTCCAAAGTATTGTGTAAATAAACTAGAGGAGGTAACTGCCATAGGTCCAGCCATCTCTGTCTGGTGTTATAGACTGAATATTTGTGTCCCCAAAATCCATATGTTGAAGCCCTGACCCCCAGTGCGATGGTATTAGGAGGTGGGACCTTTGGGAGGTGATTAGGTTTAGATGAAGTCATGAGGGTGGGGCCCCCATGACATTATTTGTGCCCTTATAGGAAGAGACACCAGAGCTCGCTTTCTCTCGGCCATGTGAGGACACAGTGAGAGGGCGGCCGTCTGCAAGCCAGGACGAGAGTCCTCCCAAGGAACCAAATCAGCCAGAACCTTGATCTCGGACTTCCCAGTCTCCGGAATTGTGAGAAATATAAATGTCTGTTGTGTAAGCCACCCAGTCTGTGCTATTTTGTTACAGCAGCCCAAGCTGACTAAGACAGCAGGTTTCTCTGTGGTCGCCCACCCTGCTGGCTTCCCAGCCCTCTGCCCAGCCTGCTTTCTCTAACTCATTGAGGGTCTTCCCCTCACAGAACCATGATGAGCCTGGGAAGCCCCATGGCCCCTGTTCTACCTGCTAATGATGTCTCAGCTTTCATTTTTGCTCCTACCTGGTGAATTTGCAAAACCAGGAAGCCCCTGGGCCCAGTCCCTTCCTTGCTGGCCAAGACGGTCCGTGTCAGTGCGTCTGCCAGGCCACCACCTGGGCTTCTGTCAGGTCTGGAGCCCACGACACTCGACCAACTCGGCTGAGGCCAAGAAGGGGCCCGTGGGGCCTGGAAGGGGGCGACCTCCCTGGGGAGGGGCTGTGGGCATTCCCGGAAGCGGGGGGTTCACAGGGCAACCCCAAGGCACGGAAACAGGCCTGCCTAGTTTGCTGCTGAAACAGCAGGAAGGTTTCAGAATCACCTGGGGATGGAGGGATGGTGGCCTCCAGCCCCCACAGGGGACGGTGACGAAGCCTCACCTGCAAACTCCTCCTACCCAGTCACGTCCCCACGATATTTTCCCCGTGGAAAAGTTAAACAGGGTTCGACCTGTTTCACAAGAAGACACTTTTCTAAAACCAGCCCAAGCTAATTGTCAGATGTGTCCTACTCCAGACCGGATTTCATCAGTCTATTTTTAAAGTAGTTTCACATGTTTGTGCGTCTTGGTGGGGGGCGGGGAAAGAGAGTAACCCCACGGCTCGTGTTTACAGCGACTCCCTGGAGGGCACAGCATCCAAGGAACAAGGGACCAAATTAGACCGCGGCGCAGCGGGGCGCTGCTCAGGGTCGCCCCCACATCTGCGCTGCTGCCGCAGCCCTCACTCATCCCTCTCCCTGGCAGAGCCCTGCGCACGTGGGCGGCGTGGGGAGGCTCTGTTTGTTCCTTTTGCACCTTGCACAGCGTGTTCTTCCAGCAAGGAATTTATTCCTGTCTCAGAGCTGGCGCCTCACAGCGGGTGAGGCCTGGATTCAGGGCGCCCACCGCCCGTTCCCGCGTGGTGCGGCTCGCCCTGGGGGGCTGCCTGCAGCGGGAACGCCAGCCCAGGCTCAGAGCCCAGGGGAGCGTCCAGTGAGGAGCTGGTTCTCCCAGGTGGAGGTAAGGACAGTGACCTCCTGACCCTGACCAGAATCCAGGGGTCCCGGACACTCACAATCCACCCAGAGCACCGTGTGCGCACACACCCACACAGACACAGGCATGTACACTCACACCCACGCAGGCATACATACTCACAAAGCCTCTCACACACTGACTCTCAGTCTCTCTCTCTCTCTCTCTCTCACACACACACACACACACACACACACACACACACGGCCCTATTTGGATCCCTGAGAACCTCCCTCCAGGGGTCTCCTATGCAAGACCGCAAGTGGTCACAGGTCGGGTCAACCTGCCCTTCCTGGCACATTCCCACAGCCACCACCCTGGACTTTGAGAGTCTGGGCTCTTCCCCCGCAACCTTCCGCTTCCCGAAATCACCACTCAGGTCCTCAGACATTGAAGGGCAGAGGGAAGGGCCAGGGACAGCGGTGGCCATGGTCAACACCCCACTCCAGCCACTGTGGGAGCCCCTGTGGCTCGGCTCAAAGCCTCTCCACCGCCACCCCAGCCAAACCGCCCGAGTCCAGCTCCTCAGCACACCCTGTCTTTCCCCTCCCACCTGTGGGGCTGCCACTCCTTCCACCTGGAACTTTCTCATTCCAGGCTTCAACTCTCAAGATCCCACCCTCCGCTCAGCCCAGCTCTCTTGCCCCAGAGTGGCATGAGGGGAAGGGGACTGAGGTCAGCTCTGCACGTGTTTACTGTGAATGACAGCAGGACACTGAGGAGCAGACATGCTGTGGGCAGAGGGGAGACACAGGGGGTGCCCAGGATGTGAGTGTCCTCACCATGAGGCGGTGGCATAGAGCTGGAGAGTGAGTGACTCCTCCCCCAGGTCACCCGGCCCTCCCCCCGCCACAGGCTTCCGGACCCCAGGCACTGCCCGGGCTCTCCTGGGACAGCCTGGGCTGCGTCCTCTCTAAAGGGACAGACCTGGATCCCCTCCTGCAATTGGCTCCTGCCCCCAGAGCCTCTGGGGGCAGCAGGAATGAGGACCGGTTATAGAAGAGCCACGGAGGGACCTCCGTCAGACTGATCGGAGAATCACTCTGCAGGAAGAGGTGCGGTGGCCTGCACCTGTGGTCCCAGCTGCTCGGGAGGCTGAACCAGGAGTTGGAGGCTGCCGTGGGCTGTAGTCGCCCCACTGTGCTCCAGCCTGGGCAACAGATCCAGACCTTGTCTCTAAAAAAAAAATATCCACCGGAAACCGTGAATCCCAGAGTCCTTCCGTTCTTCCACTGACTGTTTCCTTCCTGTCACTCCCAAAGCTGTCCCAGCACACGGGGGCTCTGACGGGGATCCAGGAGTTAAAGTGGGTGCTGGATTATATAAGCGTTTGCTTAGAAAAGAAAAGGAAGGGAGGCTGAGCGAGGTGGATGTGCCGCGGTTCAGTTAGTTTGCTGGAGCACGTGGACTCCTGGGTGAGCAATACTGAGAGCCCGCGTCCCTCGGGGCTCGCGGGCATCACGCCTGTGGCTGAGGGGACCCTCCTCAGAGCCCGGGGAACCCGCGTGGTGTCAGCTCGGGGATGGAAAGACATTAGATGATGCGTGAATTTAGCAGAGTGCAATCTTCTCTAAAGTAGGAAACGGACTTCCTCGACATTTTTTGGTTTTTATTTTAACAACCCTGGTCACAGCAAGGTCCTGCGAAACACATTTCAGGAAGTTGAAATGAATTAAAAATTATTTAAGAGCATCACCAGATTATGAAATATTATCACAAATGACAATCCTCCCAGTTGAAAACGAGATAAGCTAAGAAGTATATTTTCAAATGTTTTGGCTTAGTTTGCTTGCCTTAAAGTCTGGAAAGGAAAATTACAATAAGGTCTAATTTGAGTGCAAATAATATATCTAAACTTAAAAAAAAAAAAACCTTGCAGATGGGCGGGGTTGCTGAGAAAGCCCCACACCCCAGCTCCAGGGACGTGGTGTCTGCAACTGCAGGGGCCGAGTGCCACAGCCTGGTGTCTTAGAAAGGGGCCAGCCCGCAAGGCGAAGCCATGGGCAGGGGACAGATGCACGTCTGTAGGAGACTTCGGTAGGGGAAGGGGACTCTCCAAAAGGGCACAGTTAGGAAGGGATTTTTGGAAGCGATGGATCTGTTCTATACCTTGATTACATGATTGCACATATTTGTCAAAAATCATAGACTGATATACTATGTAAATTATATAATGCTACAAATTAAATTATACTATATGTAATTATTATACCATATATATCTCCATAAATTATACTATATAATTATCAGACCATATATGATACTGCATATTATGCCATATAATTATTATACCATATTGTATTATAGAATTACATAATATTACAAATTATGTTATATTACATAAAGCATAAATGTAAATTATACTTCAATAAACTGACTTATAAAAAGACATTAGGAGGGTGGTCGTCCCCAGTGGCGCCCTTTCTGAGAGCCAAGCGTCTTGCCCTGGCCCCGCCCGCCCTCCCACCTGACCACAAGGGCTGAGTTAGGACAAGATTTGCCTCTGGACAGCCTGACACCACTCTGTGCCCTGAGAAGGGACATCAGAGGACAGAATGCCCCACAAGCATCTCCCTGGGTCGTCCCCAGGCTGGGGTGTCCCTGTCCCCCACCCCGGACGGGGACCCTCCCGGGCCTGAGTGGTGCCTGAGAGGCCAGGAGCAGCCTCACGTCTGCAAGCACACCGGGAGCCCCTCCCGAGGCCGCCGCTTCCACCACACCCAGTGCCACACCAGGGGTCCCTGCACCAGTGGTGGTGGCCACCAGTGACGAGCTGCGACCCGTGGGACTCTGCACCCTTTCATCACTCTGCCTGGCTTCCTCCTGCCCGGGGCTCCCCGTCATTTCCCGCAACAGTGACAGGGCAGATGTCACGTCCCCACACAAACGCCCTGGAATTTACCCCTGAGAACACGGACGCCTCCTCACGGTGAACGAACGAGCTTTCGAGGGAGGAGTGTTTGGCGTATGCATCAATTGTCTTATGATGGGCAGAAAAAACAGTTTGGGGTGAATCTCAAGAAAACAAAAACCCTGTCACGTATTTTGTGCCACCGGAGAGGAGCTGGGATTGGTTCCCTCAGGCTCCCGGGTGCTACATAACTCGCTCGCTTGGAGTGAGGCAGCCAGAATCTGTCGTGGGGGCGTGTGAGTAGGCGCGTGTACGCACACGCGTGCGCATGTTTGCACGTGTGTGCGCATGAGTTCGCACGGCTGCTCCGAAGGCTCTGCGCTGGCTCACTTGCGCTCCATTGGGTAAAAATGAGGAATTCCTAGCTATCTTCACATTCTGATTTTTTTCAGCATTGAGCTGCCTCCTCTGTGGCAGCTTAACACGCCAGCTTCATGTTAAGTAGGGGAAGGCTGTGGTGTCCCCCAGCCTTGCTAACCCTGGCTTCCAGCAAGGCACAGGCGCCTGTGTAAGGCCATGGCAAGTAATATTTAGGGTGATTTCCGCGGGGTCGCTGGAAGGCTCCCTGATCCAAAATTTACTCCCCAGGGCTCAATGATTCCAACAGGAGCGACTCATTCTCTAGGATTCTTCTCCCACGGTGCTTTTCCCAAATGCAAAAGACACTCCTGGCAGGTACGTTGTGGGTCACATGGGCCTTGGGCAGGTCACCCACCTCTAGGCGCCCTCCCTGCCTTCTACCCGACAGGGAGGGGGAGGCCCTTGGGCGCTCCCAGCCTGGACGGTGGGTGACTCCTAGGAGCACAAGACACAGTCTTAACGGTGCTGGTCCCTCTTGCTCCAGAGGAAAGAGACAAATCCCACTGCCTGCATCATTTTTGTGTGTAGGACGAGTTTCTAAAATGGCTTACTTAAAAAAAGCTAAACAGATCCCAAAGCATCCCCGCTTTTTATGGAACATCAGTCCCCGGTTCCAAATTAGCAACCCTTAACCAGCCGCCGGTCTAGTTCTGAGGTGCCTGCTAAGCCGCTGGGTGAGCACACTGGCCTGGCGTCAGCCGGGGTCGTTCCTGCGGCAGGGAGGGGCAGAGGGGACCGAGGGACCAACTGCAGCAGGGCCGGGGCACCGCAGGGCCGTGGGTGCCACCGCAAACCATCCCACATGGCTCTGCTGCGTCACTTCTCCAGCTCAGTGTCCTTTCTTTCCCTCTTGTGCCACCAGCCCGGTGGGTCACCCTCGTGGGTTCATGCATCCTGCCTCCTGGGTCAGGAAGGTGCATTTTCCACACAAATCGGGAGGTTTGGCAAGAAATAGAAACTGTCCCCTAAAAGCCAGTGCTCTGTCCCTGCACTGTGGCTACAAGCATGCACCTGGCACGGCTTGCCCCCTGGGGGGGTCGAGGACGGGCACCAGCTGTGCCAGGGGCTTTCCTGGCTTGGCCCAGAGTATTCCTTTCCTGGGGCCACCATAACTAAGCGTCACAAACTGGGTGGCTTAAAACAACAGAAATGTATTTATTTTCTCACAGTTCTGGAGGCCAGAAATCAAAAATCTAGGTGTCAGCAACGCTGGCTCCTTCCGGAGGCCCTGAGGGAGGATCTGTTCCAGCCATCTCCTCGCTGCTGTGGCTGTCACAGTCCTGGTGCGCCTCTGCCTGTAGACGCTTCGTCCTGTGTCTGTCTCCTCGTGGCAGGGCCGTCTCCATCATCTGCAGCTTTCAGGGTGGGCTGCTCGCCAGGTCATGTGGGATGAGGGGCCACCCTGCTCCAGTAGGACCACATTTGAACCAACTCCATCTGCAAAATAAAGTCGCTTTCTCAGTTAAGAGTGGACGTGAATTTTGGGGTCACACTATTCAACCCAGCACCCTTGGTAGCAGAAACATCTGCAGGCCCAGAAAGCAAGTCTGGCGGGTTCCCTGTCGCTGTGCCCCGACAATGCGCCCCCTTTAAATGGGAAGGAGTGAGGGTGCCATGAAAGCTGAACCACGTGTGGGCGGTGAGACAGGGCAGGCCCGTCCGCAGCCTGCAGCCCGCCCTGGGCTCTCTCCTGGGGCCAGGCCCTCCCTACGCACTGGGGGTCCACTCCCTCTGTCCCCTCCCCCCAGAGACAGGGTCCCACCTCCAGAGCTCCTCCCTCCTTTACATGGAACTGAGTGACGGTGTCGTTATGTGCGCTCACTGTGTGAGACTTGGAAAACTTCTCCAGCTTGTTACATAGATGGCCCATAATCTCGCCACGCCCAGCATCTTAGTGAGCCTCTTTTCAGCCGTATACGCATTTAAAATCATTCTCTGGACTCAGATGTACAGAACTGTAATCGCCACCCTCAGTCCAATGCACATCACCATTTGCACATGACTTGCTCATTTTATTTTACTTATTTATCTAGTAATGTGTGTCGAGATAGAATGTAGTAGCAATGATCGCTTGCTGCTGTTAGTTTCTGTGCTGGGCATTGCTCAAAGCGCACATTTGTTTAATCCCCAAAATCCCCCGGGGCCTGGTGTGCTGGAGCCGGCCCAGACTGGCTTGTGAGGGCGACTGTTAAGTCTCGGGAATTTTGTGACTAGGTGGTTCAACCATGGTAGCTTGATATTAGCCATTATGGGAGCATTTGCCCCAGTGGAATTGGCAAATGCAAAGATAGGGTTGGTACCCTTGTCATGCCCATTTTACAGATGAAGAAAACAAGATATGGAGGGTAGGTAAAGCCCAAGGACACACCCAGCAAATGGCGAGCCCACATTTGAGCCCAGGAAGTCTGTAGGGCTCCTAGGTCTAATGACACTGTCCCCAATGTTTTTTGGTTTTGTTTGTGTTTTGTGTGGCTTTTTTTTTTTGTTTGTTTGGTTTTTGTGACAGAGTCTCGCTCTGTTGCCTCAGCTAGAGTGTCGTGGCCTCATCACTGCTCACTGCAAACTCTAACTCCTGGGCTCCAGGGATCCTTCCTCCTCAGCCTCCTAAGTAGCTGGGACTACAAGCGTGTGCCACCACACCACCACGACCAGCTAATTTTTTCTATTTTTTTTTGTAGAGATGGAGTCTCAAACTCCTGGCCTCAAGCAGTCCTCGTGCCTCAGCCTCCCGAAGTGCTGAGATTACAGGCCTGAGCCACCGCGCTGGGCCTGTCCCCACTGTTTCGAACTCGGATACTTTCTACCCATCACAAGCAGCTTCCCCAGTCATTAAACATTCCTCACAATCTCACTCTCACGGCTGCATACTTTTCCATTAGGTAGACACACGGTGACTTATCAAATTATCCCCCACTGTGGAACAGTAGCGTTGCTGGTGTTTTCTTCTTGTAAAAATGCTTTGACCTACCTTTCTCCTCATCGGCGCTTGTCTTGTGGGTCAGTCCCAAGGACCTACCTGGTCGGGAGGGCCCCAAGGACCAGCTGCAGAGGGCTCCCCCAGGGGCGGGTAGACCCAGGTACAGCAGGACCTGCCCCATCCGAGTGTAGCCAGGAGACCTGCTGTGGGTTTCTTTCCCCCCAGTGGTGAATTCAGCTTCTACTTCCAGAGTGACCTGCCACGAGAGCTCAGCCACACTCACGCCACACCCCTACACAGCCACACGCGCTCACGTGCACACACAATACACGTACGCTCAGGTATGTGCGTCCCCTCTCTCCCGCGGCTTCCTGGGGTGAGGGCCAGGGTGGGGACACTGTGTGGGACGATGACATAAAAAGAAGCGGGTTTGGACGTGCTCTGCGCAAATCTGTCTCCCGCCTTCCCGCAAACGCCCGAAATTCATTCGCTTGGCCACAGCACAGCATTCTGGATATTTTGCTTTTTTGGTAGAAATGAAGCTAATTGAAAAGTCTTTCAGATCACGGGACTTTCACACACAATGCCTGAAACTTCGACCTGGAACTCTCTCTCCACACACTGGACACGGGAAAGGCCATCACGCAGCTGTCCTCAGGGCGACTTAATCATAATTCTGCTCTATCCTCTTACCAAGAAGAGAGAATTAAACAGATGGACGCTTCATCTGTTTCTTATTAACACAGCATTGGTTTGATCATGATAAAAATTTCGCATCTATTAATGTCCCTTCCGACAGGTCCTAACTCACATTCTCTCCAAGCAGTTCAGAGCAGCACAGCCATTTCCTTACGTTAATACGTCGAAGGAGAAATCCAGGCGCCTCTGAAGTTACAAACTTTGGCTTCCCCCACCCTCCACCTCCGCCGAAAAAAGAAAAGGAAACATGCGCTTCTAAGGTCGCGACTGCGTCGCTAGAACATCAGGCCGCGTGGGTTCTCCGCGGATAGATTTCCATCAGGACACCGTGACTCAAGTCTGGTCGTGCACGAGGCCGGGGCCCGGGCTCTGGGAGAGGTAAACGCTGGGAGTCAGATCTGCCCAAGCAGCTGTGTGGCTTTGGGCAAAGTACTCAACCTCTCTGAGACTTCGATTCAAAACATATAAAGGAGACGAGTAAGACCTGCTTGTCCCAGTGAGCGTGGGAATCAAATGAGGAGATGCAGGTGGAGTCCCCCGTGCTAGCAGGCGCACACCAGACACCAGCTTCCTTTCACCTCCTCCCGGAGCAGGGACCCTAACAAGCATCTGATCCCTTACACTGCTGCCCCCAGGAAGACTACAGTGTGTCTGGCACAAGTCATGTGTCCATTCAAAGTGTTAACATACAGTTGCTTTAGTGCATTTTAAGTCAGAAACTAAAAATTATGTTACAACTATGGATTCCAGAATTCTCTCAAGGCAAGAATTAGCCATGAATCTCTGCGGTTCTCCCTACCCTTTCTCTATGTGAATAGACTCGGCTGAGGTTTGGAAGCACTTTTGGAACCCACGTGTGCCTGCCATACAGCACTTGCCACGTGTTTATTGAGTGAAGGAACAGCCTGTGTGTTAGGTCGAGCTGTGTCTGCTGCCAGGAGCAGAGGCCTGACCACCAGTGCGGAGGAGCTAGCATTTCCCACATGCTGAGAAGCAGAAGTTGGAGGCTGCTGGCTATCCGGTACTCGGGTTTTTCCTCATCTTTGTCAGGTTGGCTCTTTAGCCCCAGCCTTATTTCCTCCTGGTTTGAAAAGGGCTGCTGTAGCTCCAGACATCACATCTACCTTCAACACAGCAAGACGTGGGAAAAGAGGAGGCTGTGGCTATGTCTGTGGTCTGTGTCTTTTATCAGGAAAGCCAAAGATTTTGCAGAAGCCAGTTGGCTTCTGCTTTCATTCAGTGAGCCTCTGGCTGCAAGGAGGGTGACTTTTGCTAGATCGAATGAAGGTTCTTAGCAAGGCAGCAGGGAGGAGTGGATGTTGGGTGGACTGCCAACGGGTCTGCCATAGACACTCAGAATGGCCTGAATGCCTTTGTTTAGGAGAGAGGCTGATAAATAAATAAATTCTAAGTCGGTGCTTTTGTCAGGTAAGAGGAACTAGGGCCAATGCAGTACCCGGAGCTCCCTGACTCAGGGCCGCTGTTGCTTCTGTGAAGACAGAAAGAAAAGAAAGTGGGAGACGGTCAGCATAAACCAAAAAATCAGTTCCTCTCTAAAGCAAGGACACCTTTACAGAATGGTGTGACGTTTTCCGGGCGACATTACCTTGATCACCCTGTGTATTCATACTTGTTTTGTAAACGGTACTTGTGCCAATAAACGAACACGACTGGTTTTTTAAAAAAACCAACGTGCCTAGACGTTCCCATCTACATGAATGTCATCACGGGCTGTCTTGAGAAATAAAACTTCTAAACAGCACGGCTGCCTTTGCCCAAGATATCTGCGTGATGCTCGCACAATTCAGGCTAAGAGTCACGTGAAAATCAGTTGGACTGCTGTAAATCCATTCTTCATCTCTCACCTGCAAATGCCCTATCAAATTGGCTCACCGCCTCGCTCCCCACCTGTTTGTAGAATTCAAATCAATCCTCAGAGAACAAAGGGTTTTTGTTTTTTAAAGTGAGAACATATTCAAAGCAACTCGCCACAGGGTTTGAGAGCAGCTCGAGTGTGAGGGATTGAAACTTGCCTCCCGGTTCTCAAGGTGACCCTTTCCGGGACCTGTGCACTCTGGAGGGCGTGGAGGATCCGGTGCTACCACGTCTGCACGAGGTGTCTCGTGCCCACCTGCCCGAGGAGCTGTCTCAGGGCCCACCTGCCGCAGGAGAAAACTTAGATGACAACTCGGCACCTTCAGGCTCAGAATTCCCAGGTGAAAACAGAAGGAAGCCCGCGATCTCCTGGGCAGGGCTGGTCCTCGGAGACACCAAGGTAGGAGGAGGAGCTGAACTGCTTAACAGTGCCAGCAACTGGGCTGGACCCCACGGCCCCTGTGGTGTCCACAGCTGCCAGCAGATGAGACCAATGGTAATAATGTCAACGATGGTGCTGTCCCCTGGAAAGGCCAGGTGGGGAGGACTGGCCACAAGGCAGCCTATGGGCGCTGCAGGCGAGGAGGGCCTGGGGTGGCAGATGTGGCCGGGACCCGCAGGTGGAGCCGCTGAGGGCAGCCCGTCACTCCAGGCCTCGCCCTGCCCCCTGCACCCCGAGTTTGTAAGATCGGGGACTGAGCAAGCACACGCCTTGCAAGGGAGGCGCGGGCGTCCCAGCCGCTCCGCCTGGGAGACCTGAATGAGGAAGACGGTAACTAGCTCCGCGCCACCGCTGGGCCCTTTGTCCGGCCGTTCATTCACTCTCATGCCACGGACATTCATTAAGCGCCCACTACGCGCCGACGAAGGGCACAGCGATGCTTAACCATCCGGGAACCAAACGTGACGATAACACGACCGTAAATCTCTTTCTTGGCCAAGCCCAGGAGCGGTGGCGGCTCAGATGCTTTACGGGAAAACCGTCAAACCGTGGTGTTTAATACAGGCAGACGGCGCACACAGATTTGCAGCACAGTAGGAGTCTATCCTACAGGGCGTGTCCATCAAAGGGTTTTCAAGGTCTCTAAGACTGTTAAACAGCCCCCCTGGGCGTGGCCACTTCGTGCATCTAGATGGCGCTTGCTTGGTGTCCAAGGCAGTCGGAGACCAGCAGCTGTGGATGGAAGGAACCGGCTCTGGGAGAGTTGTTACTGTTGGTCACCAGGAGAAGTGGAGCTGAGGGCTCGAGGGCAGCTCACTCACCGAGGAAGAGAGAGGCTGAGGGAAAAATTAAACCCGGAGCAAAGTCCCACATCCATGGGGACTCACGTCCGGGACTCAGAGTCCGTCTCCCTCCTGAAGCAGCAACCCCAGCCCCGCAGGCGAGCGGGAGGGGAGCCAGTGGGTCCTCCTGGCCCCGGCAGAAAGCCCGGGAGGCTCCAAGCCCCTGGGAATCTTTTGGGTTGCCCCGACTCTGCCTCCTTTTCTGGCCTGTCCACGTCTCCCCATCCTGCTGCCAGAGTTCCCGTCGGAGATGGGCTTTGATCATGATCCTGCCGCAGCCTGGCTTGAAACCCCGGCACCCACAAACTTCAGGGTAAACCCCACATCTCACGTGGCCTAATGGACCCTTCATTGTCTCGCTCTGCCCACACCCCAGAGGCATCTCTCACCTTTCCCTGGGGCCACAGCTCTCTACACAAATGCACAAGAGTGTACGCTTGCACACACGCATACATGGGCTCACACATGCGTGTGTACACGCGCCCACGTTCCCAGTGCACAGACAACAAGACACGGACAGACATGTCTTTCCCCCCATCAGGCTCTGAGATGAAGAAATACGATTGCTTTCCAAGTCCGAGCTCCCTCTAGACCAGTATTACATCCTCCAGAGATCACATCTAGGCCTGGGCCTGTGCCAATCGGAAGTGGCTGCAGGCATGGCTGAGCACTGCATGAACACACTCGGTCCTCATACACCGCCTGGGGGACTGCTGTTCTATCTCCACTGGCAAAGCACAGAGAGATTAAGAAAGTTTCCTGATGTCACAGAGCTGGTAAGAGGCAGAGACTGTGCTTGAACCCAGGCAGCTCTAGCACTTGCTCTCTTACCTGGAATCTGAAGGGCTTTGCAAGGGCCCCCATTCCCAGAGCCCCGTCACCCAAAAATGCCCAAGACACTGGATATGCTACAGTAATCTATGCTGCGTAACGACCATCCCAAATTTAATGGTGTAAGACAAGAACGATTTCATCATGTGCGGGGATTCTGTGAGTCAAGAATCAGACGGGAAACCAGGAAGGTGTGCGCAGCTGTGGCCGGGATCTCCTGGAGGCTTCGCTCTCAGTCCTGGGCTGAGACGACTCCAGAGCCAGGTTCGGCTGAGCCCATGCACATACGGAGCCCTCATGCGTGGTTTCTCCATGTGACTTGAGCTTGTCACAGCGCAGCAGCGGGGTCCTGGGGGACCATCCCCAGGGAACCTGGCCTGGGAAGTCCTCAACGCTGCTCCTGCCACAGCCTGTCAGTTGCAGGTGGGCCACAGGCTCCCGGGGCTGGAGAAAGAGACTCCGCTTGTGGACGGGGAGCAACACGGTCACAGTGCAGAAGAGCGTGAGGGCAGGAGGCAACGACACAGCCACTTTTGGAAAACCCAACCTGCCACCCACCTGCCTGGCCCAGCCCACCTCCTCCAGAAACTTCCGTGTCCCAGTTGTAGTTCACCTTGAGGCCCTACAGGTATTGACTGCTCAGTACAGTGGTCCTAGTGACCCTGTGAGTGGAAAACCACTACTTAGAGCTAACATGAGCGTTGGCAGTGGGGACAGAGGTGGCAGTTAAACAGGAGAGCCCAGCTGCTCCTGAGAGCGGCCTCTTTTCCAGGTAGCCGTGGAGTCTCCTGGCAGCGGGGTGACCAGGAGACAGCCACGTTGCGTTTCCACCCAGAGCCCTTCTCAACTTCCGAGTGCTGGGGGAGCTCGCAGGCCCAGGACCCCACGGAGTTGGCGTGAGCTACTCTGGGCGGGGGCAGCTTTGGCAGTTTTTACAGGGTCCCCAGGTAGCGCTGTTGAGCACCCGAGTCTGAGGACACCTGCTTTAGATGGGGACCCCCATGACCATCCACCTAAACCACCTTCCATCTTCACAAGCCAAGTAGGCGTGTGGGGCTTTCACTGGCTCCTACACACGACATACTCTTTTTAAAGAATTTGGGCATCAGGGTCGTCCGCCCTGGCAGAGGACAAGCAGCTGTTTGTGCTGGGGGAGAAAAGGGTGCAGGTGCTATTGGCTCAGCTCCCGCCCCCGCTGTGGGGGCAGCAGATGAAGAATCAGGACGCAGGCGTGCTGTGCGGCTGTGATCGGACACAGCGACTCACGCAAAGGTGTCGCGAGTCAAAGGCATTCTCCCCAAGGCCTGCTTGCCGGTCAGTGACCCCCAGAGGCAGATGAAGGAGACTCCTGCCTCCTGCTTTCTTTTCCTTGGCCCTCAGACAGCGTGAAAAGGGCAATATGTCCCCACGAATGATACTCAAAATATGTTCCGCAGCAAATTTTTTTGTGGGAATGCCCAAAAGCTTGAAACATTGAAGTATTAAATACATTTAAATATTTTAGATACTCCTGAGGTGCCAGCTGGCTGAACCAATCTTTTTCCCCAGTGTGGTGTGAAACTCACAGATACCAAGTTGAAGCAATGTATCCATAACTGAGCAGTGAAGCCAGGGCAGGAGACGCCCACTGCCCAAGTTGGGGGGGGGGAGTCATAATTTCTGTGTACAAATGTGGCTGTGGTCGTGTCTCCTTGGAGCCTGTGTCCTATAGGTGACTGACTTACGACATTCCAAGAGGATGGACTCAAGAAGACGAGCTGTGTGTTGGGAGCCAGGCCCACCACCCCAGTTTTGACCTGGAGCCTCAGATCTTGGTGGCAGCTTTCCCTGGAGGGATGACTTTGGGCAAGTTACTTCACCTCTCATCCATGCAACAGGAGAGAAGACTGATACTTACCCATTGGGGTTGCTGGGGGCTTAAATGGCTTAACACAAGTGAAATATTGCAAACATTCCTGGCACAGAAGGGCGCATGAAGGCTTAACTGTCACTGCACCTGTTGTACCATCCATATTCATCTGTGGTGGCCAGCAAGGGCATTTTGACATGGTTTCATTGCCATTCCTTGGTGTCCTCGAGGAAGGGAGGGTCGCACAAACAGGAAAACACACACGAGCCTCCCCCACCCAACCCACAGGGCTCTAACACTGCAGACACACATGGAGCCTAGGCTCTGAGATTCCTCTAGAAGTTTGCTTCATTCCAGAAGTGATTTTCTCCTCATCTTGTGCCAGGAAATTATGCTCTTCTCTCCAGAGCAGGCTCCAGGCCTCAGGGACTCTCCGAGGGTGTCGGTGTTAAGGGGGTGTTTGCTCCATTCACAGACCGCCTGGCCAAGGGGTGGTTTCTGGAGGCTGCACTGTCCCTAACGGGGCTGACTTTGTCCCTAAAACTTTCATAACATGGATTCTTTTTTTTTTTAACTTTACATTATAAATATTTTACTTTTATTATAAGCATTTTTTACCTATTTTCATTTTTAACTTTTGTTTCTTTATTAGTTTATTTTTAGAGACAGGATCTGGCTCTGTCACCCAGGCTGTAGTACAGTGGCTGTCATCGTAGCTCTCTGCAACCTCAAACTCCTGGCCTCAAGTGATCCTCCCGCCTCGGCCTCCCAGAGTGCTGGGATTACAGGCGTCAGCCACCGTGCCCGGCCTTTTTCACTTTTTTGATGGAGTCCTCTGATAGAAAAAGGTCTTTAATTTTGGTAAAGTCCAATTTTGCTATTTTTGTTGTTGTTGCTTGCGCTTTTGGTGCTTTGTCTAAGAAGCCATTGCCAAATCCAATGTCATGAAGCTCTTCTCTTATGTTTTCTTCTAAGCATTTTACAGTTTTAGCTCTTACGCTTAGATCTTTGATCTATTTTAAGTTAATTTTTGTGTGAAGTAAGGGTCAAAATTCATTCTTTTGCATGTGGCTATCCATTTGTCCCAACACCATTTGTTGTAAAAGTATTCTCTCGCAACTGAACGGTCGTGGCAGTCTTGTTGAAGTTGAGTTGACCATAGACAGACACGAGGGTTTACCTCTGGACTCTCAGTTCTGTTGCACTGGTGTGCGTCCATCCCAGGCCAGGAGCACACTGCCTTGAGTACCCACTGCTTTGTAGTGTGTTTTGAAATCAGGAAGTGTGAATCCTCTCACTACGTTGTTCTTTTTTAAGATTGTTTGGCTATTCTGGATAAGCTGTTCATTTTCTATGCAAAGTAAATGCTGGGGCTTTCTCTGAATAGCAAGTGTGTGTGTAATTGTTCAGCTAGCTTACTTTTCAAATTGTTTTATTGGTATTTGTGTAGTTGTCTTACTTTTTAATCACTTTACTGACATTTCTACCCATGATTGTGTTCTTATGCTTCTTTCTATATTAAAGAAACATAGGAAGACACAAAGAGAAAGAGAATGATTTGCAACGTGCCTTGGACTGTGCAGAAATATGCACACGTGTGGAGGGAGGGATTTGCAGGGCTGGAGGACACTTTGACCCCAAGTGCTTGCTTGGCTGAGCCAGTAATAAGTAACAGAGACCCAGGGAAGCCCTGTGGCTTTATATAAATTAACCTGACTCTACAAATCCCAGAGATTCCAAAAGGCAATCAACCCTGAAATTTGCACCGTGTCACCCTCCCACCGCGCTTCTGCCCCAGGCTGTGTACTTCCCTGCCCCGTTTTCCAGGTAGGTGGAGCCTGGGGCCGGGAGCCGAAGGGAACCCACCTCCAAGGGGGCTTCAACTTGCGCTCCTGGCTTGCCTGTAGCTATCCTGAGCCCTGTTTCTCACAGCCCTCACGCAAACCCAGACGGGTCAGGCTGGGGGAGAGTGCGGATGAGCAGGACAAAGCAGACAGGGCTTCTCTGTTTCCTTGTGGGTGGGTGGCGGAGGTCCTAAGTGTGGTGGCTTGCTGCAAGGACTGGCAAGACTCCATAGAGTTACACTTACGGCTAAGGTTTATTACAGCAAAGGACACAAGGCAAACGTCACAGGAAAGATAGGCAGAGTCCAGAGAAGTCCAGCCCAGGCTCCTGCGTGCCTCCTCATCTGAGACCACTCAGTACCTGTATCTGCTCTGGCAGGTGCTGGGACACGTGTGGAAGACCCAGGGGACCTCATGCAAGTCTCAAGGTCCAAGGGTTTTGTTTGTTTGTTAGTCTTTTGAGAGAGAGTCTTGCTCTGTCACCCTGGGTAGAGTGCAGTGCGTCATCATAGCTCACTGCAACCTCACACTCCTGGGCACAAGCGATCCTCCTGGCTCAGCCTCCCAAGTAGCTGGGACTACAGGTGCTGGCCACCATGCCTGGCTAATTTTTTTATTTTCTATTTTTGGTAGAGACGGGGTCTAGCTCTTGCTCAGGCTGGTCTCGAACTCCTGACCTCAAGCAATCCTGCCAAAGTGCTAGGATTACATGCTCCAGCCACTGCGCCGCCAGGTCAAGGTCCAAGGTTTTTATGAGGGGTTAGTCACATAGACATCCTGCTTAGCAATCAGCCGTGCCAACTGAAACCCAGGACCCCGGCAACGAAACCCCACTCACACCATCCATCTTGCCGTTTGTGCAGACCGTCCTGACAAGCTGGGAGAGCACGGCCTACTGTTCCAGGTGCACACAACAAAATCATTCATCACCGACACAAAAACCTTCTGAAAGCCCCATTCGTAAGGGTTGGCCAACGGTCAGTCATTGTTCCAGGTTTCCTTGGAGATGTGCAAGGAGCGAGCAACCAGCCTGCTGTGCTGGCTCCTTGCTCACATCTCAGACTGTCTAAGTGGTCACCAGCTTGGTTGCAGATGCATCTAGATGGCGTGGAGTGGGGCAGCCTCTGGAAATTGCTGCCCGTTGGGCTTCATCTCTGTGGCTGTGTAAAGGGAAGTGGGAGAATAGTGCCTAAAAGCACATGGACAGATTAAAATATTGAGAACGTTTATTTTCGGGCAGGGGCCATTCAATCAGCAATTTCCAATAATAATTATTATTGTCCAACAAGTGGTTATGGGCTGCGTTCTCTGTGCAGGTGGCTTGCACCGGCAGGGATGCCACCGGGAGAGCGGATTAGACAGGGACGGTGGCTCTGCCCGAGGACACTCCCGTCTGTCTGCCACAGAGGGCGACCAATCGTCCTGGTTTACCTGGGACTGAAGGGTCCTCATTAGCGATGAGATGAATCCTGGACTAACAGAAACTAGACAAGTTGGTGGCCCTGCTTAGCAGACAGCTGGTCGTCCTACTTCTGTGACAGATATTAAACAACCAACTTCACGGTTTCCTATTCACTGGAATTGTTACCAGTGCTGTGAAGGGGATGTACAGGGTGCCTCGAGGGCTTCTAAAAGGTCAAGAACACAGCTCCACCAAAGCCACTGCCTCTGATGGCCCCACGGAACCACCCCCTGGGACCCACACTGACTTCCAGGGCCAAGGTCTGGGCCCCTGAGGCCTGTTGCTTCTGGAGCCAACGCTGGGGCTTTCTCATGCCCAAACTGGGCGGTGACCTCCACCAGCCATGCTCCAAACCTAGCCACAGAGGCCACTGCCACTGTGGATCTTCCTGCCTCTCACTCCCATCATACCACTCCCCACCACCCAGAGTGCAGCCCTCCTCCCACGATGAGTGTCGTGCCACCTCTGCTTAGTCCCAGGGAGAGTTTGGTGGGTGACAGAGCCTGCACTGGGTTGAAATAGCGTCCCAAGAATTCATGGCCTTCTCTGAACCTCTGAATGTGAACTTATTTGGAAATAGGGTTGTGGCAGATATAATTAGTTAAGTTAGGTTAAGGTCATACTGGGATAGGATGGACGCTAACTCCGATCTGACTGGTGTCCCGTAAGAAGAGCAGACACCCAGAGACGTCATGCAGAGAACGCCGTATGAAGACAGAAGCAGAGATTCAAGTTCCGCAGCTGCAAGCCAAGGGATGCTAATGGTTGCTGGCGACCTCCAGAAGTTAGGAAGAAGCAACGGGGACTCTTTTCTGAAACCTTCAGAGAGTGTGGTCCTGCAAGCATCTGGAGGTTGGACTTCTGGCCTCCAGAACTGTGGGAAAATAGATTTCTGCCATTTTAAGCCACCCGGTTTGTGGAACCATGTTACACAGCTCTAGGAGACTAACATAGCACCGAGAAACTAATGACATTGCTGCCACAGGGGCCGACAGGCTGTTGAGGACCAAGCTGTCTTCCCCGGTGCACCCCCTTCCCAAGAGCGCCTCAGTGGGCTCCAGCAGCCCCTGCCACCCTGCCGTCCCCCCAACACGGCTGTCCCTGCAGTGGGCACCAGCAGAGCCTGCCTGACCACTGCCCTGCTTGCTGTCTTCACTCCCCCTGCCGGGCCTCCTGCCCTGCACACTTCATATTTCCCCTTATTTTGAAATTTCCCTGCAAAAGAATTTTTATGTTTTATAATCAGAAGGAAAAAGTTGAAATGAACAAACAGATTCTCTTTTGGCAAAATATACACCAGTTTTCTATTTCTGCCGCTAGTATAGCCTGAGCCATAGAGTGGATATAACGCTATTCACTCTGTCTTAAATTAGTTATCTATTATGAGATGAGCTGTTTGGGAAATAAAATCTCCTCCTCCCTCCCTCCCTCCCTTCCTCCCTTCCTCCCTTCCTTCTTCCCTTGGCATCTGGGCTGGGTCCTGGCTGACTCCTCCTGCCTCGGGCTGAGCTGAGCGCGCAATCTGTTGCCGCGAGTCTCCACAGCTGCGCTAACCCCGGTGCCCTGCTTACGCTGGCTTTTCCTCTCTAATCCCCGAGTTTAGGATGGAAAACACTGGCTGTTCTGATTTCATTAGGCTGGCAGATGGTTTTTGCTAATCATGTAGACAGTCTCTTAAAGATGCTGGTTAAAATGAACGTCATTCAACATGTTTGAAATGACCAGGAAGAAATTGCAATTTGGTTCTGATTTACCAAGTCCCAAATATAGAAACATCCAGGCAGGGACGGCCCTGGGCAAATTGCAACGGTGGTGAAGCATCACTTGGCACTTTCTCATTTCATTCACTGGATAATCTGTGAGAGGTAGTGGGTGCCCAGCCTTTTGCCACCTGTCAGGGATGCAGAGAGGATGCAATTGGTCTTTATATTAGTGATGGCTTTGGCTGAAAGTAAAAGAAACCTGAGAGAAGACTCATATCACCCAGGAAGGGTGATGGATGTAGCTGGGCCTCTAGGGTACCTGGGACAAAGGTACCCTCTCTCCAGTGCTTATCTCAGCTTCTGTCTAAATTCACCCTCTCCTGCCCCAGGCAGGCTCTTCTATAAGCAAGAATGCTACACCCCCCTCCAGAGCAGAACTGCAATCTGCTGTTCCCCCTCAAGCCCAGAAATCCCAGGGAAGGGCCCTGATTGGCCCAGCTGGGCTCAAATGTCCAACTCTGACCAATCAGTGGTGGCCGTGTGGGTGGAGTCTGTTAGATCATGGCAGCTCCCATTGGCACCATGAGGTTATGGTGGGAGGAAGGAGCATTTCCCAGAAGAGGGTTGACTAGGACCCTTGATAGATAAGAGTCAACGTCCACCAAAGCCCTACTGCAGCCTACCTGGGCGCGAGGCTCAGCGGTGTGAGGAGTGCTGGGACGGACACGTGCACAAGGGCCTCTCTCCAAGACCCGGCTACCAGGCAGCTTGCGCCCAGGATTCGAGCCAAACTGAGTAGTGAAGGGAATGAAGGCAGAAGGGAGGGGCTGGTGTTACAAGAGAGGCCTAGGGTGTGGAGAATTCCAGTTGATGGGAGACCGGGGGTGTGTCTGTCTGTGCGTCTGTGTGTGTTTATGCGTCTCTGTGTGTGTTTGTGTGTCTGTGTTTGTGTGTCTGTGTGTGTGTTTGGAGGAGGTATTAGAAATGCTTTTCTCCTTACAAGTCCACGGTGCCCTGATAGAATAGTTTTTTTGCTTAGATTATATTAACACAATAGAATCATGAGCAAACAGACAAACCCAAATTGGGAGACAGTCTAGGAAACAACCAGTGGCGATCCCAAAGACCAAGAAACAGAGGAGCTGGCACCGATTGGAGAAGACTAAGGAGACCAGCACTATAGGATCCTGGCCTGTGTTCTGGAACAGAAAAAGGACACTGGCTGGTGTCCCAAGGGTCTCAAAGCCCCTCAGGCTCTATGAATCAGGAGAAGAGTACACGGAGCTTAGAGACGCCGCCAGGCGCATGGCTGTGGCCGATTACGGTGAAAGGGGGCAGATGAAAGTCGGCCTGGGAAAGGGCACAGAGGGCAGAGTCCAGGAGAGACCGACACCAGTTGCCAGTCGTCCCCCCCAGAGGGGCCGCACAGACAGCACTTATTCTCCCAGGGATGACGTGTGTCTAGACACACGAAACGCTGCCAAGCCGGAAGCTCACCCCAGCCTTGGTGCCCAGGGTGTTATTGGGAGTCGGTCACACAGGGGTGGAGCACCATCCCGACCTCAGTTACTCAGTGTCCCGCCCCTCCAGGGGGCAACAACAAGACCCAAGGCCCCAAGGCCCCACAGAAAATCACACTGGCTGTTTAGACCGTCTGACAGGGCCCAAGGGCCCAGGTAAATAACAACACTCTAATGGGGCAGGGTATTCTAAGGGCTCAGGGTTTTTCTCCCCGGAGCTGGCCAGGAGCCAGGCTGTTCCCTGGAAGATAGAGAGCACAGCCCTGCCGACACCTTGATTTCGGATTTCTTGCAACCGGAATTGTGAAAAAATAAATTTCTGTTGTTTTAAGCCACTCAGTTTGTGATGATTTGTTATAAGAGCCTTAGGAAATTAATATAATATACAGTAAAATATTCCAGGATTTCAACAGCCCAGAATTAACCCTTTACTACACAGAGAGAAAACTAGTGAAATTCAAGTAAGTCTGTAACTTAGTGAATAATCTTGAACCAAGGTTTTTTTCCCTAGGTTTGAGCATTGTACCACAGCATCAGAGCCACGGGGACCCTTGGCTCTCTGAAGGTTTGCTGAAAAATCAACTCATAGAAGGCAGATCAATTGGAGAAAAGACATACACATTTATTTAACATGTATACATGGGAGCCTTCAGAGTGAAGGCCAAAAGATACAGGGGAAATTGTCCATTTTTATGCTTAGGTCCAACAAACTAAGGACAGCTGTGTAGAAATGAGATTGGACAAAGAAAGTCTAATCTAATGCCCACAGACTGAGGGACCCAGCCAGGCCCGTCTGTCTGCAGTCTGCTGGCCTCTCTGAGCACAGGGGGTGGGGCACAGCCCTTTCTGGAACTGGGGGTCTTATGACCTGTGTCCAACAAGGTAGGTCAGATCATTTCTTCACGGCCAGTTTTTACAAAGAATATTTTTAGGTTTTATGGCTGGCTTCCAAGAAAAGGAATCCTGGTTTCTATGACTCGCCTTGGGGAAGAGGGTGGGTCTCAGGGGAGAATGGGACTGAGAGACAGGCAGACAGGAGAAGGTCAGAGAAAAACGTTTGCTTCTGAGGCTGCTTCTGAGGTCTTCATTTCGGGGTGTTGTTTTCTGAGGCCCAACATTGGTCACATAAATCGATAACATTATAGGAAGCTAGGTAATAGATATATTTATACTATTTTTGCAACTTTCTCTAAGTCTGAAATTAATTCAAGACAAACTGTTAACAATATCCGTGGAACTCCACTGCCAAGCAGTGAAAGAAATAAGAAGCTATATTATCTGTGTTCATCTGGCCCCTGCACCTCACCTTCTCATGTAGTGGGGCCCAGTCACTGGCTGACTCCAGCGCAAGCGCTTACAGAGTCATCCAGCATTTATTGTGTGTCTGTTGTGTGTCGAGCACCCTGATGGCTTCCTTGAGGACTGTCTGCATCGTTTTTGCAGACAATCAAATAATCAGGTAATCTTTGAAGCCTCAGTTTCCTCCTGTCACGAATAGGAACGAAAATATTTTATGCACTGATACCGTGTGCTACCTTCGGGAGATTGCCATTAAGAAAGTCTACAGACTCAAGTATCTTCCGCCCTGCCACCTGGCTGTGTCATTCTGCTGGTGTATTTTACTTCTGTGACTCTCTTTAAGGAGATGTCACCAATAATCTGTATTTCAACAAGAAGGATACACCCCTTGCAGAGGGTTGGATTCTTCCTAGGAATTCAAGTTGGGGTACCTTTCTTTTGTTCTTGGTGGGGGCATTGAGTACCTCTTTAGGTTTGTCTCATTGCTGTCCTACCCACGGAAATGCTCTTACTTGCTGCTGCAGCCCCTGTACCTAGAACAGCGCCTGGCACTCAATAAATATGTGTTGAAATTATGAATGAGTTTCTCTCAGCCACTAAACCCTCATATTAGTACAGTGTCTAATACCTCTGGAGTGTCACGTCCAACTTTATACACTCCTGGGTTGTTCAGGAATAGGAAGAATCCTTTCTGGGGATTTTAGAAAATTAATATATTTTGTATACTCAAATTCTACGTTAGCGTAGTGGCTATGAAAGAAAAAAGTGACCTTTTTTTGCTCAAACATAAGCAGCGACCACAGGAGCAGCAAAAGTCCAAACAATGGCATGAAAATTAGGAGTGGAAGTATTTTTAGACAGATGTTCCACTACAGATTGAATGACTGGGATAGACTGGTAACGCTAACAGTGGACTAGCTGATTATTGTGGGTTTGGGGTTTTGGGGGTTTGGGGTTTTTTTTTTTTTGCCAATTTCCTTTTATAATCACTTGTAAAGTGATAGTATAAAAGTAGCAGAAATTGACCAACACATTACTGGAGCAGAATAAAGACTCTGGAAAGAGACCCAGGAATAAAGGACAGATTGTTCAGGAGATGGCATGGGGCAATTTGGTGAGCATTGGGAGAAAGAAATGCAGTTGTATTACGTCATGTATGTGATGGATTGAATTGTGTCCTCCAAAAGACATGCTGAAGTTCTAAGCCCTGGTATCTGTGAATGTGACCTTATTTGGAAAAAGGGTCTTTGCAGATGTCATCAAGTTACGATGAGATCATTAGGATGGCCCTCGTCCAATATGACCGATATCCTTATAGGAAGAGAAGACAAGACACAGACAGAGACCCACAGGGGGAACGCCGTGTGAGGACGGAGACAGAGACTGAAGTGACACATCTACAAGCCAAGGTGTGCCAGAGGGTGCCGGCAACACCAGAAGCTCGGAGAGAGGACAGCACAGCCCTGCCGACACCTTGATTTTGGATTTCTTGCAAGCAGAATTGTGAAAGAATAAATTTCTATTGTTTTAAGCCACTCAGTTTGTGGTGATTTGTTATGAGGCTTAGGAAATTAATATAATATACAGTAAAATATTCCCAAAGGTCAAATATTTCAATATTTAAAGCATGAGAAGAAATAATGAAGAGTGTATAGTTAGGAGAGAGAAAAGACTTTCTTATCCTAACACTAAGGTCTGAAATTATGAAAGAGAAGATTGACCAACTGACTGCATAAAAAAATGTATGTTTCTGGCTGAGTATGGTGGCTCATGCCTGTAATCCTAGCACTTTAGGATGCTGAGGTAGGAGGATCACTTGAGGCCAGGAGTTCAAGACCAATCTAGGCAACCAGCAAGACCCGTCTCTACAAAAAATAGAAAAAATTAGCCGGGCATGGTGGCGCATGTCTGTAGCCCCAACTACTCAGGAGGCTGAGGCAGGAGGATCGCTTGAGCCCAGGAGTTTGAGGTTGCTATGAGCCATGATGGCACCACTGCCTCTAGCCTAGGAGAGCAGAGTGAGACCTTGTCTCAAAAAGAAAAGTATTTATATATACATATATGTTTATATTCCTGTATAGCCCGTAAAAAGTATAAAATTAAAAGAAATATTATAGATGCATTTGTAACATGTGACAAAGAGCTTATATGCACAATTCATCAGGGCTCCTATAACTTATAAAATATAAATAACCCCCCACATATATAAACAAATGGCTGGAAAAAGTACAAAAGAAATTCAAATAGCAATGAAACGTGAGGAGTTGTTCTACTTCACTGATCATCACATAAATGAAAATTAGTATAAAAATATACAATTTCTCCCAAACCATAGAGGCAAAGATGAATCAGATTGACAACATCAGACCTGACAGTGGTGGCTCCTGGTCCCCACCAGAGGGGTGTGGCAATGCCAGGTGTGCAGCTCTGGGTTGACCAAACCCTGCAGGTGGCCCTTGACTGGCTCGAGCCCCTGGCATATCCAGGGAAGATCCATTATCGGGAAGATAATGGTGTCTTTGTGTGTGTGAGGCCTTGGCTACACACACGGTTTGCACTGACGACGTCATTATGACGAAGGCCGACTTCTGCATGTTCAAGGCTCTGTGCCACGCTGTAGCCACTTGACTTCTGGTGGGCTGGAGTTGGCACCACATGTCTAGGTGACTGACTCCAATAAAAACCCTGAAGCCCAAGCGCAGGTGTGCTTCCCCGGCTGTCTGGCAACATCCCGTGTGTGCTGTTACCATCACTGCTGGAAGGGTTAGGTGCTCTCTTCTAATCCTCCACCTCCACCTGCCCCGGCTGCCATTTCCAGTGATCCCATTTCCAGGCTAGCTGGGGAGGATGTGGGCTGCCCACCGCGATGCTTCCATGGACCAGACAGGAGGCGGAAGAGAGGGCCCCAGCAAGTTAGCTTTTATTTTATTATTATTATTATATAATCATGTTTGTTATTATTGTCATCAACATGTTTTTATTCTGCAAACATCCATCTCACGCCCAGTATGGGCCAGGCACTGTGCGAGGTAAATTACCAAGTTTTGTTAATGAAGCCAAAACCAAGTCCTGGGTTCTATAAAGGGATAACTGTGTTGAAATATGGCATAAATTACATTATATAGTTAAGATGCTCTAAAAATACTACTTGGAACCAGCAAATGTCAACCAAGGCAAGGGGAACATTTAGCTTCTTTTCTGAATGCTTTCATTAGTTGTTGATGAAACATTTCTGCACTCTGCAGGGAACCGGTCCACACCGCCCGGCTCTGATTTCAACCCGCCCCAGCGTGTGCTTCCAGAGCAAACGTCCCGGTGCCCCTGGGATGGGTGAGGCAATCCTCTTTGCGCTGTTTATAATTCCTGAGAAGCAAAGACGTAATTGCCTCTTGCAGCTTGATCTAATTACTCGTCTGTTCCTCCCCCTTCCCCAGGGAGATTCAGCTCTGTCCCCTGGCCTCCAGACAGGGAGGCTGCAGCCTCCCCTGGAGGGCTGGGGGTGGCCATCGTGGGCAGGGGTGGCGGGGACCCTCTGAAGCTACATTTGTACTGCAAGCAGGCCACTTGGGGTGAGGCTCAGGGTACGGCGTAGGGCAGGGGCTTCCTGACCCGTCTAAGCTCTAAAAACTCATAATGAGCCGGTTCACTGACAGCCTCTCAGCCATTGTTGAATCTTCCCCTGCGGGCCCGAGGGGAGGGTCGTTGCTCTCAGCTCTCCTTGAGGAAGAGTGAGGCATCCCCAACAGAGACTCTGCCAACAGCCCTCCCAGGACGGTCCGATTTCACAGCTAGGCCACGTCTTAGCTGCTTCTCACTCATCCTCCACCAGCTTGTCCATCTGCCTATATGTAAGGCCTTTGAAACAAAATTAGAGGTAAGAAAATTAAAACTCATTCAGTACTTGCTCTGTGCCAAGCTCTGTAGCTGGCATTTCCTTTCCATCAACTCACTTGGGCAAGTTCCTTCACCACTCTGTGCCTCAGTTTCCCCAGCTGTACAGATAAACCTAGTGGCACTAGTGCTCTGCTGGACGCTGTGAAGAAAGACTGACGTAACACACGTAACAGCTTTGGAGCAAACCCCGGGAGGGGAAGCACTGGATACATGTGAGTAGCCATTTCCTCCTCCTCCTCCTGGGGTAGTTATTCAGCCCATTTTGCAGATAAGACAGCAAAGGCTCCGGGTAATGAAGGGACCCCCACAAGTACCTCCTGGGGGGCAGTGGTCCCGATCCCCCAGCCCAGGGTCCACCTCGAGGTCACGCCATCTCTCCCTTCAGGACGCACAAAGCATTTCTGACACCTAGAAAATAGGTATTGCCTCCCCGTGGGTTGGCATCATTTACTTTCAAATTCCTCCACACAGACAAGGGGCTTCTGGCCCTTTTCATGGCAACGCTTGATGTGAAATGTTTTACACCTACATAAAGTGACGTCAAAGTCTCATGAAACAATGCTTTCTCTGACTGTGTTCTATGCACCCTGGTATTTTTTCAGTAGTTTCTATTTTATTTTATTCTTTAAGTGCTGATTGCAGCAGGCCTTGCCTGGCAGTTTGAAAATCACTGGCAGGGCAGAGTGGCCAGTGAAAGAGGGAGCCAGTTTAAGCTGTCCCCAGGGCTGTGTGGCACCGTGCAAGCCACACTGACTAAGTGAGACCCCAAGGGCTCCCTCTGGGTTACCTGGGCCCAGCATCCTCAGCACCTGCTGTCCCCCCCCTCAGGGGAACGGCCACATCCCCTAGGTCTGAGATTCAGGGAGCTCCCAGGTTCGTTCAGGTCATTCACAGCACCCCCAAACACATGTTCGCTTAGGACTTCGTCCATTCAGAGCTCCCATTTAAAGGGGAGGTGCTCCTTCGCTGCGTCGTCTTGCTGTGGAAGGGACTAGCACTGCAAGGTTGGGAACCTCTTCCTAGAGACCAGTCATGGCTGAGCAGGGTGGGGAGGAGGAAGAGGGATATCTGCTCCAGGAGGAGCCCGTCCCCAGGTGCCATCCTGAACCTCCAGCCTCGCATGGCTTTGCCCAGCCCCTCCTCTTCCCCTGCTGTACGAGCAGCCTGCACTTCCCAGCTTCCTTCGCCACCGAGTGTGGCCTGTGACCAAATTCAGGCCTGTGGATGGTGCGTGGCCGTGATGGGTAGCAGCTCCAGGCCTGGCCCATCACAGCCACTCGGGCCTGGTCCTCCACACTCTTCCCTCCTCTTCAGCCCAATGCAGGGAGCACAGGGACCTTGGAGGCCCTGCTCAGAAGACAGAGGGGACAAATACAGAAGTGTCCCCAAATCGCTGCTTAGACAGAGGCCATCTGCTCACCAGGATCGCTCATTCTGAACCTCCCATGATGAAGAAATAAACGTACTTATGTTAACCCACTAGGATACAGGGATTACCCAAGCTGATATGCAAATGTTCTCCAAATTTCTAAACTATCCAAGTTCAAGGAAGTGGAGGAAGACAGTCTCCAATGCAGCAAATTGAATTTAGCAAAAAATTATTTTGAAACAGGAAATACCCTGTATGCTGGGTTGAGTAGTGTCTCTCCAAAATTTACGTCCACCCAGGGGCTCAGAATGAGACCTTATTTGGAAATAGGGTCTTTGCGAACGTGACCAAGTTAAGGTGGGGGTATATGGAGCAGCATGGACCATTGCCCGGTGACTGGTGTCCTTACAAAGAGAGAGAAGTTTGGACACAGACGCAGACACGCAGGGGACAAAGGCTGATGAAGACGGAGCAGAGACTGGAATGACGCGGCCGCAGGTCGGAGAACGCCAGGGACCGCTGCGACCGGCAGCGTGAAGAAGGCAGGGAGGATCCCCTCCCAGAGCCTTCGGAGAGCGGTGGCCCTGCCGACACCGTGGTTGGGGGGTCTCTGGCCTCCGGAACTGTGAGAGAATAAATTCCTGTTGTTTTAAGCCACCCAGTTGTGACACTGTTATGGCAGCCCCGGGAAATGTGCTCTGTAATCAAAGCTTTGTGTAATTTTAAGGAATTGCACTGTTTTTAGCCCAGTCCTGGGCCAGGCCACGTGCTCTTAGAAAATGACCATCTTGAGTCTGTGCTTCCAGGAGGAGGATGTGAGCTGAGACCCCAGGGAGGGGACCCCTCCTCCGCTCGCCCACCCAGAGAAATCCCCTGGGGCCAGCTTGCCGGGAGACCCGCAGAGCAGACAAGCTTTCTGCTCAAGGAAAACACGGGTTCTTCAGGCTCCAGCCAGGGCCTAACTGCCCTTGAGGGTGCTCGGCCGCGCTCTGCAGTGGTCCGCGCCGCGGGGAGGGGACACTGGAAGGTGCAGACCCGGAAAGGCCAGACACAGGGTCTTCGATTCCCCTCAGGCTGCTCCTGGAACCCGACCGGAGGGCTGGATGTCTGTTTGTCAGCCCAGGCCACACATGCAGACCAGAATCAAAGCGCTTTTCATCAACCTCACTTCAAGCATTCAGAAATATAACAAATTACGCAGTAGATGGCTTCCAGAATCAAATTTTAAAAGGCAAAACCTATTGTAAGCACAATAGCTAATCAGACCACCTCCAGGAATGCGGGTGCGCGAGCTTTACGGAACAGACGACGTCTTTTTAAACGCGAATCATCCCTCTGGGTTTCAGTTGCTGGGGCCGCAGGACCAGAGCACCGCACACGGGTGGTTTAAACAACGGAAATGTACCGTGTCACAGTTCTGGAGGCCGGAAGTCCAAAATCAAGGTGTCAGCACGCTGGTTTCTTCCGAGACTGTGACAACAAACCTGTCCCAGGCCTCCCCTCCAGGTCCCGGTGGAATCTCCGGCGCTCCTTGGCACTGTAACCTCTGCCTGCGTCTTCACAGGGCATTCCCCTGGCACACAGCTGTCCCCAAATGTCCCCTTTTTATGGGAACACCAGTGGCAGCGGATTGGGGGCCTGCCCCACTACGGTATGACCTCATCCCAACTTAACTCATTACTGAATCCGCAATGTCCCTATTTCTAAATAAGGTCACATTCTGAGGTACTGAGGTTTAGGGCTTAACATAAGGATTGGGGGGGCACAATTTCACCCATAAACTCCACATAAATTATTTTTGTTAAAAACATGCACCTTAATGTATTCAGTTTGCCTTAAGTGGGTTTAACATGCAGAACAATAAAATGGGGGTAATAAAGTATCCCCTTGGGACAACCACTTTGGAAAACTTTTTGTAAGTTCTTTCTTGAAAAGCTGAGCATAAGCCACTCTCGGTGCCCCTAACCCACTCCGGGACGTACTGAATGGACACGTGTGCTGCGTTCACCACAGGGAGCAGCACGGCTGGTAGTTGCTAGAAACTGAAAACTGTCCTAATGCCCTGTCCCAACAGGAGAGCAGGTGACTGCGCCGTGACGTGTTCAAGCAGGGGAATTCCACTCAGCACACGGGGCGCACGCCAACCTCACGCAGCAACACAGAGGGATGTAACGAGCGTAATACCCGAAAATCAGGCACCGAAGAGAATAGACTGTTTCATTTCATTTACACACAGTTCAAAAAGAGGCAAAAGGTTTCAGGAATCGAAATAGCAGCGACCTTTGGGCGTGGGCAGTGACTGGGTGAGGGCGGATGGAGGAGCCATTTCTCTGTTGCTGATAATGTTATTTCTCGGTCTGAGTGTTGGTTGCAACGGTGTGTTTGGTTTGTGGAAATTCATTGAGCTGAAGTTATGATATGTGCACTTTTTTGTATGTAAATTATGCTCCATGAAAAGTTTAATTAAGAAAAATGTCCCCCGTCTCTATTAATTACCAGTGCAATGATTCAGGGCTGGTTATGTAACATCTCTCAGCCCCTGTAAAATGATGAGAGCACCCGCCCGACAGAGTCAATGCGAGAAAGAATGTAAGTTTCTGGCACAGAGTAACTACTCAGTAAATGACAGTATTTCTTTTTTTACTAGAAAAATGAATCTTTGGTGGTGAAAGTGAGAAATTAGGGGGTAATGACAGGTGAGGCATGAGGGGTTTCTGGGGCGCAGCTGGCGGATGGAGCTCACGGGCGTGTGCTCTCCTGGTCACAATTCGTTCTTCCAGCCGGGCACTTGAGTCCTGTGCCTTGCTGTGGGCATGTCATACTTCAATAGAAGGAAAGTTTACCAAAAATGCAAATACAAATATCCATTTCATAGATTGTGGGGATAAAGGAGATACGCAATATAAGGCATTTAGTGCAGTGTCTCCCGTGATTCAAGAGCTCAGTAGCTGTCTACTGTTGTAGCTGCACAATCCCTTGCTCAAAAACTTTGGGTTTTTCCAGGAAAGGACCCAACAAAAAAAGAAAATTACAGACCAATGTCTCTCATGAATATAGATGCAAAAATCCTCAACAAAATTCTAGCACATAGAATTCAGCAGCACATCAAAAACATAATTCATCACGAACGGTTGGTAATTTATTCCAGGGATGCAAGGTTGGTTCAATGTTCACAAATCTATAAATGCAATTCATCTCATAAATAAAACCAAGAACAAAGACCATATGATTCTCTCAATAGATGCAGAAAAACCATTTGACAAAGTCCAACATGCTTTTATGATAAAGACTCTAAACAAAATAGGCATAGGTGGCTCATTCCTTAAAATTATCAAATCCATTTACAACAAACCTATGGCCAACATCATACTAAATGGGGAAAAACTGAAATCATTCCCACTTCGAACTGGAACTAGACAAGGATGTCCACTTTCCCCTCTTCTATTCAACATAGTGCTCGAAGTCCTAGCAATAGCAATTAGGCATTTCCTTAATTTTTTAGGCCATTTTGAAATGTTAGTGAATTAGTCTCCTATTCCTATGGTAAAAAATTACCATAAACTTAATGTCTTGACACACCACATATTTATCATCTTATAGTTATTTAAGTCAGAAGTCCAAAATTGGTCTCACTGGGCTAAAATTAAGGTGCCAATAAGACCGTGTACCTTTTGGAAGGTCTAGGGAAGAATCTGCTTCCTTACCTTTCCTGGCTTCTAGAGGTTACCTCCATTCCTTGTCTCCTGCCCCGTTCATCCATCTTCAAAGCCAACAATGATGGGCTGAGTCCCTCCCACACTGCCTGCCATCTCTCTAGTTCTCCCTCTCCTGCCTTCCTCTTCCTCTTAAATGGATCCTTGTGATTCCATTGGGCCCACCTGGAGATCAAGGTTAATCTCTTCATTTTACAATCACCTCGTTAACAACCTTAATTCTCTTTAGCTGTGCCACCTAACACATCCACAGGTTCAGAGAATTAGGATGTCAAGCACTTCCAGGGGTCATTATTCTGTCTACCACAATCAGCTTGCTTCTTTCAAATATTTTGTGGCATGTCATTTTTGCATGCTTTCATTTTGTTAGGAACAACATTCTCCGTATTCTTTTGTTTTAAATAATAATACTCTACAACCACAATCTCTTCAAGTAAATAAGGTTTTCAAAAGAAAATAACAGTGGGTCTGGTACCTTTTGAGACTGGCCTCCTTGCCTCCCTTTCCTCACCTTTATCTACACTGTCTAGTCCTTTGGTCCTTCTGTCTGTATTCTGAACTTGGATTCTATTCCTAGCAATTTCTCCTTAGTGAAAAGCTTTGTCTTGGAAGACAGCTTTGTTTTCATCGTTTTGAGAGTTTATAGGGCCCAGATGCCTGTAGAACCATTAAAATTGATAGCAACATATCCATTGTATTCACCTGTGAATGGGGTCCTGCAGGATCCTGTCATGGCTTTTTTGCTGTAGTTCTTAGGGTAGCCCATCCCTCACCTGTTCTCAGGACTGAAAGAGACCCAGTTGACAGATATGGACACCAGATTTTGTCATTTGTGATGATTTGTTGACACTCATATTTGCAGGTTCCTGGGGATGCCTTTTCTTACAGTTTCGTGTATTGGTCTTTGGTTTTTCTATAGTCACTGCTTTGTTTATTTTAATGGGGAGTCAGTGATATTAAAAAAATATGCCATTGTCATCTTCCAGAATTTCTGTCTACCCTTCAGGGATATCAGCAGAACCAGTACAGCTTCTCTTTTGAGCAATGCACGATAGCTCTGTGGCATATACAGGTTGAGTGGGGAGAGAGAATGTCATTTGTTGCTAGATAGAATGTCATTTGTTGCTATGTCTTTAAAGCTGTCTCTTTCCTGTCTCTTTTTCCTAGCAAGATAGGAGAGCAAGAATAGTCAGAGGAACAAACAGTTCATTCAGAAGGGCCAGTTATCATCCCTCTTGCTCTATAAAGAAGTTCTTGGCCCAGTGCATAGCTTGGATTTGTTTATTTATTAATTGTTTATTTATTCAGATATTTATAACATAACTCCTGTATGTGCTGAGCTCACTCTAAGAATTACAAAGATGGCTGAAACCTGGGCCCTACTCTCAAATGTCTTGAGTCTAATATGGAGGATAAGAAAATTCAGCAGATATCTATAACATAAATGCTGTAAGGGCGTATCTGAGAGAGGTGGATAATTAATCAGAAAAAGGCCAAAGGGAAACAAAATAACATCTTTCCCTCTATCTCATTTCCATCTGGATCTTCCCAATAGTTCAAGGACACACTTTAGGTAGGACAGGCAAGCCTTGGTTTTCAACCACCGCAGAAAAGGAGAGCTGGTAGCCTTGCTCATCTGTAGGGATGTTTATAAGGGAGATACTGTTCCTCAAGGAGTACTTGTTCAACGGCGATTACCATGTGACTAAGTCCAACACTCTGGCAAAAGGAAAACCAAAAATATTCATCATGAAGTTACTCTGTTTTAGAAGAGGGAACTACAAAAAAATATGGACTTTTATTAGGGGGGAAAACATGAAAGAAATAGTTTTGAAAGTAAATAACCATGAAGAAGCCTGGAGACTGTTTAAGACCAACTTATTGGAAACTTGGGGAGAATGTTCAACTCAGCTCAAAAAGAGCAAGCATTTAAAAATAGACACAAAATGGCAAAGGAAAGAAGGCTGGTATATGGGGTGAGGAGGGGACTGAATCTTTTCAGGGAGGAAAAGAATTTCCCAGGAAGAAGAGTGGGAATCCTGTAAAAGGCAACAGACCAAATGAAAACTAGTAATTATGCAGGTCAAAAGCTCCTTAATGACCAGGGTACATTGAAAGGAAATCCAAAATGAAATGCTAAAGCTTTCAAGCAAAGAAAGAAAAGCTGGTAGAGTATTAATGGAATGACTTGAGGTTGATGATGAAAAAGTTGTACTCAAACACAGGAAGGCAATAGTTAAAAAAAAAAAAAAAGAATTTGTCATAGTATTTAATGAAAAAAGTAATTTTATGGCAATCTCCCACTTTAAGTTTTATTTTCAACAGAGAATCTGTATCGGTTAGCTTGTGCTACATAACAAAGCACTCCAAAACACAGTCACTGAAAATAACTAGTTCATGATTCAGTGGATGGCAATTTGGGCTGAAAACAGTTGGGCAGTTCTGCTGGCATAATGTGTCTCACTGATGTGGCTGCAGGTAACTGGTGGCTCAGCTGGAGCTGGATGGTCATGATATCCTCACCTTTCTGGCAGTTGTGCAGTTTTCCTCCATGTGGTCTCTCTAGCAGGCTACTTCAGACTGTTTGCATCCTTGTTTGAGGACAATATGTGCAGCAACAGAGAAGAATTCTTAATGACCAAGCACTTTACGGATTTTGGTTTATGTCATATTTGTTCATGCCCCCTTGTTCAAAGTAAGGCATTCGGCTAAGCCCAAATTCAAGGGATGAAGAATTACATACCATCTCTTGGTGGGAAGAGTGTGGGGGGCAAAGTCACATTATTGAGAGATGTGCATAAAATATAGGAGGAATGATTGTATCCATCTCTGCAAGCAACCTATAATAGTTTGCCCTCTGGTCACAAAATGCACTTTCTTTTCACATGCAAAACACAAGCTCTGTCTTCTACAAAAGTCATATCCCATTATGGCATTGGATTTGAAGGATCTTCCTCTAAATCAGTTCCACACACTGACGTGTCTCTTTAGGTGTAGCTCCTTAGGTGCAGCGCCTCTTAATCCAGAGACCTATGCACTAAAGTTGGCTGCCTCCTTCACACACACACATGCAACATACAACAGTGAGGGCGACTGGCAACAGCCAATGAGCACTCCCGCTCGAAATGGGAAGAACAGAAGCACAAAAAAGTCACTGGTTCATGACATTGTGAGATTCTGGCAGGCAAATATCAATGAGGACCTCTACACCTGGAGCAGGAAATTTCTACATTGCTTCCTTAATTAGGGTCCAATTTGAGTCCCCAGGAATGGTTCCCAAGTTCATTGTTCTGTGCTGCTCTTGGCTTTGCCCTCAAGAAACCTGAGGCCTACCCATAGAAAGTTGGGCCCATAGGTCTCCTTTGGTTTTAAACTGCTTCAGTCCTTTTTAGCAAAAGCTGGAAATGCTTTCAAGAGCATTTTTAATTCCTCCAGAAAGCAGAATCAAGTCTACTCCATATCCCAAAAGCCACATCTACAATTTCTTTGGAAATAGACATCTCTCTTATTTGGGCATCAGGTCATGCTGATTGAGAAAATGCCCTTAAAATCATTAAAAGCTGTTTTTCCTGGTGGATGTCTAATAGGGACCATCTTAAATCTATTAAGAGGATTTGAAAAGGATCTTATAGCCATACCCTTAATTTATCCTTTTTCCTGAAGATATTTCTTATTTTGAGAATCTTTAGGTGGCTGAAGAACCTGGAGATGTAAAACAGCTTTATTTTCCAACCCAGCAAATTTTTCTTCTCTGTGTATCTCTAAATTCTGCGTGCCAAATAGTTCTTTCTGTAGTTCCTTTTTCTCTCTCAGTTTCATATCAGGTGCAGCTAGCAGAAGCCAACTGACACTTTTTTACCATTTGCCATAAAGTCTTCTTAGCCCTATCTGTAAGTTTATTCATACATTTTTTTCTATGACAGTTTTGTCAATTGTTTTGCAACTACATAACACGGCTTACCATCTTCCCAGCCTGCTATTAGTATTCCCTCACCACTTTTCTAGCCTCTACCAACAGCTTGTTTACCTTTTTATTCAGGCTTTACTAGAAGTTTCCTCACTGCTTTTTAAGCCTCCACTTGCTGTCTGATCCCAAAGCCATCATTACATGTTTTAGATCTTGATCACAGCAGCCTCCCACTTCTGGCACCAATTTCTGTATCAGTTAAGTTTTACTGCATAATAAATTACTCCTATGAAAAACTGGCTGGAAAGCAACCAAACATTTCATTTTTCACAGTTATTTTGTGGATTAACTGGGCAATATTTCTGGTGTGAATTGGTTCAGCTGGAGGCTGGATAGTCTGGGATGGCTTCTCTTGGAAATTTGAGACAGACCTATCCTCGGACAACCGGACCTCTCTCCAGATTGTCTCTCATCCTCAAAAAGGTGAATCCAGCTTGCTCATATGACAACAGCTTTTCAAGCACAGGAAAAGAGAGGAAGGCCAAGTGCATAAACACTTTTAAAATATTTGTTTTCGTAACATTTGCTTTTATTTTATTGGCTAAAGCAAATCATATACCAAGCCCATATTCAAGGTGTGGAGAAATAAACTCTACATCTTTATGGGAGAAGCAGCCAAATCATATTGCAAAGAGATGTGCATATAAGAATGAGAATAGTTGTCTCCCTCTTTGCAAACAATCTACCATAAGCTAATAATTAACAGTTGTAACATCATAAAATGCACATGAGTGTGCTAGACTGATTGATTCATAAACCATAATATATAATTTGCCAGAGATAGGTGGAGGCCTGTTGAATAACCGGTGAGCACATCCTCCATTTTGTGTGAGCATCTCTAGAGAAGGTTCTAGGGAATGCAGAAAGGAGTATGAACTGATGGAATCGTAAACTGATAGAATCAAGCCTTCACTGAGGAGCACATAGGATCAATGAAAAGCCATATTTTATATGCCCCAACTCTACAAACATTCCCTTAAATGTATTCAAGTGAATCAGAGCAGAAGCAATTTCAAAGGAAAAGAAGACAAATATTTTCCAGAAAGACAACCTGAAGCTTAAGGACTATAATGTGTGTGTCGGGGGGGAAGTAAGTTAACTTAAAGGATGTTGGAAACCATCTCCTCTGACATCCCTGACACATGAAAATGATACCTGCCGAATGGAACCATAGGAATGTGTCAGGTAATTTTAACCCCCACTTGGGATTACACACTCCTCTTTCCCACCAGTAATTTTCCAGAAGTTGGAGGAATATGCTTTCCATTGCAGTATGGGTCGTCCCAAAACATAAAGTCTGGAGTGATGACCCCAAGTGCTGCAAACCAGAAACATCTCTAAGTGGGAGCCACAGCAGAACAGCAGAATGTCTGAAAATGACCTGCAGGAGGAAAGGCATAATCTGTAACCAATCTTTAAAAGTGCCGTAAGAACACGTATAGTGATGTCTTTCTTTTGTATCACTGCTATGTGAAAAGACTAGAAAAAAATACCTCAAAATAATATTGTTTAACTTTGTTGTTTGGACTCTGTGAATGTTTTATTTCATATGTTTTATATTACAAGAATTTCTTTACAAAATAAAAACAGATTACACATTAGAAATAACAATAACTAAAAATATGAACTGATTCAATATCACATCACAACTACTTTGCCTCAAATACTTTGTTCCAAAAGCAAGATATAAAACACACATACACATATCATCGTGGGATTATCTTTTTTAAGGTTACAATAAATGTCACCCTTCTGATTGGATAAACGAGTATATATTTTTTTTTTTTTTTGAGGCAGAGTCTTGCTCTGTCACCCAGGCTAGAGCACTATGGCATCATCATAGCTCACTGCAACCTCGAACTCCTGGGCTCAAGCGATCCTCCTGCCTCAGCCTCCCAAGTACCTGGGAGTACAGGTGTGCCACCATGCCTGGCTAATTTTTCTATTTTTAGCAGAGACAGAGTCTCACTCTTGCTCAGGCTGATCTTGAATCCTGATCTCAAGCAATCTTCCCACCTTGGCCTCCCACAGTGCTAGGATTATAGGTATGAGCCAACAGTGGCCTTTAAACAAAGTCTTTTACCCAGGAATTTGCCCTAGAGTAGCAAATTTTGTATAACACTTGTATAAATGATTAGATATATAGGGAGGCATTTTTCAAGTTTGTAAATGGCTCTGGCTAGTTTGCTAAATAAAAATAAAATGGCAAAGTGAGGGAAAGAATGGTCAGAATGATCACACAATAATATGACATAGGCAGAAAAGTGACTGATGAATTTTAGGGTGAGCAAAGTAAAAGAAAAGTTGAAGTTGCACTTACAGAGCTTATATGGTTGCTGCCCTTGAAGAGTTATGATCTAGATAAGGCATGTGACACTAATTAAAGCAGGGAGGATGCATTTGAACTTACTATACAAATACATTAGCAAATCGGGCAGGGATGTATTTATCCGAGACAGATATGACTGAACTCACTTAGCATTTTCAAGAAAGGTTTTATTTTGGCTTTGAACAAAATATTTACATAAATCCAAAATGAAACCCCCCTCGTAGTACATTCCCTGTTTAACTCATGTTTTTCAAAAGGTGGGAAATAAATAGACCCAGCACACTGTAGGTTCCTTACTGAATATTTTTATTGCCTCCCTCTCCACAACTGTGTTGACATCTATTAAAGTATTATGTAACTATTAAATATTGAAATGGTGAGGCCATACGGTAGGGCTTCTATGAGAATTTCTACGTTGCCAAACATACTAGGAACCATTTGAACAAAATACATAAGGGAAAAAAAAGGGAAGAATTATCGAACCACACAAACTGTCCAAAATCTAAAAAAAAAAAAAAAACAAACAACAAAAAAAAAAACAGCATGAGTGAATCAACAGGTGAAAATATCTGCCTTATCTACTAAAGTTCAATACTTCTCTAATCATGTTTTTGTTTTTTGTTCGTCTGCTTGTTTTTGTCTGTTTTGTTCATTGATACATATCTAGCCCCTGGAAAAACTGATAACAGATATTGTAGCTACTTAATAAATATTTGCTAAATGAATTAATAAATAAATGTAAAAATTTTTGTATGGGAGAAACTTCCTGACTGAGAAGAGGCAGCTCCAGGCACCCATGGAAGCAACTATTGGGTTCTCTTAACAGGAACATTGTGTCCTTACCCTTGGGTCAATCCTAAGCCTATCATTCTTTAAGACTCATGCTGAGACCTCCTTCTCTTTTAAAGGGTTCCTGACCACTCCAGGCTTCACTGATATCCTTGGGAGACTTCATCAGCCCATCATTTAGCTTGTTTAGTTCTTCTCATCATCTACTGTTGATTTTTGAATGGACTATAATCCTTTAAAGCTGTGTCTTCTCCCTAACCTATTGACACAAAGATTAATGAGACATAGCTCTTGCCTTTGAGGGCCTTACAGACTGGCAGGAACTAACAGTAGATGAGCTCAGCAGGTCCAGTGTTACCCATGTGATGGCAGACATTTGGATTGGCCCTCCCAAGCACAACTCTACCCATCTTCTATTTGAAGAAATTTAAACACTGATTCCCACATTTCCCACATGTACTTGAAACCAAATTTCTAAATCTGAACTAAGGAGTACAAGATGCATTTGCAGAAGAGTTTAAAATAAATGTGAGGTGGCAACCATCTTCCTGCCTCTGTCAATACTGGTCTGTGATGATTAGACTGCATGCCCCAGACTCTACTTTATGGGCATGAGAGACAGTTGTGGCAGCAGTAACATTTTCTGACTTCTGGGTAGCAGCTAAGGTAGTGTGACCTTCAAATCAATAGTCCAGTAGCCATCTTCTAACTTTGGTTCCTCCAATCCTGTAAGCATCAAATTTCCTGAATTAAATACTGCTTGAAATCACTAGTATTTTCCATACTGTACTAAACCTGATTGATCCCCATGGTATGGTACAAATATAGAGAGAACAGAGCAAGGACACTAAGAAGAGAGCACGTGGTGCTCCCAAGGGAAAAGAATAGTTAGGATAGCATTAATGGGAAGATAATTGTCCAACTGAGCCAGGAAAACAAGGTGTGGAAGCATTTCGTGTAGCCTGAGCGTATAATAGTAGCTCATAAAAACCTAGAATGTTTACACCAGGAAACTCTGAGAAGATCCACTGCAGCACCTTTACTTTAAATGAAGGAAAAAGAGACTCAGAGAAAGAAAGGGACGTTCTCTGAGAAATGCAAGGTGTGAGTCCCATGAGCACCTGAGCCAGGGCAGAACAGAGCCCCTAACATCTTCTCCATTCAGCTTCAATTACCCTGTACTTTTTTATTAAGCAAAATTATTTAGAATATATACGTATTTTCACTTCTTATCTAAAATAAGTGCCACAAATGCCCGTGTGATGTGATGGTTGTTGTATTTCTGTTGACTAACACAATAGTTAAAATGAGAAGACCCTACCTTCGTAGGAATATAGAAATGGGTAGCTTCAATGACAATAAATGAGGATCAAACTCTTCTAACCACTAAATTATTTTTCCTACCTCCTACATTGCCTACTTTTAAAAAACCATTTTTCATTACCCCTATATCTCAACAAATCTATCTCCCCCTCTGAATTCATTGGGCCATCCCAGCATTGATCCCAGTCAAATATCACGAAGTTGGTGAAGACAGGATTTCTAGCTCTATTTATTCTGCAAATTTCCTTCAAAGATACTCACTTTCGAATCAACCACACCTCTCTAGGAAAACACAGCACAGCCTGTGACACCCCTGATTTCATGAATAAATAGATTTATTTGAAAATGCTCCTGTTTCTATTTTGACTGGGAGATTTTTAACTGTCTTTATTAGAAGAAACAACAATTTCTTCCTTTGCAAATATTTAACTTACCAAAAAATACTGTAATCTTAATGGTGGGTTTTATTTCTGGAAGAGATTTCAAAAGATTTCCTGATCTAAATCCCTGACATCAAATAGTTTTGGTGTTTTTACCTTCATTTTACTAGGGTAAATGCTATGGGATTAAATTTCTCTTATGAAGTCATAAAGTTAGTCAGAGACAGGAGCAGTGTCAGTCCCTGCATTTCCCTGTTTATCAAGTTTCAAGCACATAGGAATTCACTCCTTGGGTTCAGCCCCACCCAAACCCCACGCCAACCCTAACTGAGGTAGGCAGTATACTTGGAGCTCTGACCGGAATTCAAGTACCTGTTGCCTACTGTATCCAAACACCTGCAGACCCATAACCTTCAGACTTCTAATCCTTGCCATGATTATTAAATTCTTACGAATGGACCTCTGCCTCACCCTGTTTGCATTCCATTCCTCTGGTATGATTGAAGGCTTTCATGAGCCTCGGTCAACCTCTGGGGTTGGGAGAAAATGCTCACACCCTAGAGATCACTTAAGTTATTCCAATGTCCCAGAGGCTGCAGTTTGCCCCCTGGGTCTCACGTTCTGATTGGGCTGTTGCTCGAAACAGAAGAAATCATCTAGAACTAGGACATTTCTCCCAAGATTTGGAATGTAACCGATGTTTAGATAATATTCTCACAAATCAGAATGATTTGCAAAATAACTGATTAAGATGCAAAAGACAATATTCAACTTTCTAGTTATTTTTATTATATTGATCTCTTTAAAATATATATATATATGCACTAGTAAAGTAATTTGTATAGTAATTTAATAAATAAATATATTTATATTAGAAGTACATGCTGAAAAATGTGTATGATCAAGAAAATTTAGAGATCACACTTTAGGAGTAGATGCAGCAGGCTCACTTCCATATGAGTGGATACCTTTGGATGTTTCTAAACTGGAAGCTCCATAAAGGGATGGTTCCCGTCTGTTTGTGGACAGCGTCCCCACAACCTAGCACCGTGCTTGGCACATAACAGGTTTTCAATACATATTTGTTGAATGAATAAGTTAATGAATCAGTAAATCAATTAAAACTGGCCTAAATCAAAATGCATCTTTAGATACTGTAGTGGGTTAAATAGTGTTCCTAAAAATGTATATCCATCTGGAACTTTCGAATGTGACTCTATTTGGAAATAGAGTCTTTATAGATGTACTTAGGTAAAAATTAAGATGAGATCATAGTGGATTAGAGTGGGCCCTAAATCTAATGGAAATGTCATAATTAGATGTAGAAAATAGCACACAAAGACATAGAAAAGAAGGTCATGTAAAAAAAGAGGTAGGCAGACATCGGAGTGATACAACTCTGCTACAAGCCAAAGAACGTTTGGGTCTACCAGAAGCTAGCAAAACAAGGAAGGATTCTTCCCTAAGGCCTTTGGAGGAGGTATAGCCCTGCTGATACCTTGATTTTGGATTTCTAGACTCCAGAACTGTGAAAATATAAGTTTCTGATGTTTACCAAGTTTGTGGTAATTTGTTAAGACAGCCCTAGGAAACTAACACAGGTGCCATATTTTAGGTACCAGGCCTCTTGCCTCAGAGAACTTAGTCCTATTAGACCTGACTCACCTGCCCCTCTCTAGTTAGTGGTCTATTGTAATGAATTCAACACACCCTCCATGGACGTCATTCATGACATGAAGGGTATCTAGAATCCAGCTCCCCTGACTCTTAGTATAGCATTCTGTCCACTCCACATTACTGTTTATAGCCAGAGAGCTTATCTGACAAGAAAAAATTCTCAGAAAATCTAAGGTGTGGGTATACACTATGGGTATGTACCCAAGAATTTATGATGTAATCTGAAACTCTTTGCTCTTAAAATTGTTTACGAGGATAAGCTTCTGACCTTTGATATATTCTGGTTTCAGCCAGTTCACAACAATCACAAGACATGTTTTAGTTTTACTTAGGTACTTTATCTTATGGACAGGGCCAAAACAAGGAAATGAAGTTTGTGTGTTTTTTTTTCCAATTCACCTTTGTCATCATTTAATATTATTAAGCTCTTATTATGTGTATGTATCTAGAGAAATAAAAACTTAGTTAAATTATATGTCAATCAAATATTTTGAAACCTTCAAAAAGAGAATCAAATTCCTTCTATTTGTGGCCAATATTTTTAATTTAACATTCATCTCCCTAACTAGCCTGTACCAACAAAATGATTGGTTTAAAACAATAGATGACCAAAATATCTTCATATACTTTAGAGATAACTTATATGAACATATCTCTACTGTACTTGGCAGAGAGGAGACAATTGAGAAGTTTTAGATCTGTTTTTTTTTCTTTTGATTAAAAAAGAAAATGAGCATTCAAAAGAATCCTTTTGAGCCAGGCATGGTGACTTATGCTTATAATCCCAGCACTTTGGGAGGCTTAGGTGCAAAGACTACTTGGGGCCAAGAGTTCAAGACCAAAGACCAACCTGGGCAGCACAGCAAGACCCTGTATCTACAAAAAAATTTTTAAAAATTAGCCAGGCATAGTGGTACACAGTTGTAGTACCAGTTTCTCAGGAGGCTGAGGCAGGAGGATCACCAGAAGCCAGGAGTTGGAGGCTGGAGTGAGCTATGATCATGCCACTGCATACCAGCCTGGGTGACAGCAAGACTCTACCTCTGAAAAATAAAGAATCTCTTTGAATTTCATTGTTCATTTGCTTGTTGCTATAAATTACTGTTGATGTGATTGAAAAGATCCTATCTTCTGGATCTTGAGGTTATTTGCAACTGTACTTGATTTCGAGCATCCAGAAAGAATGCATTAGTGATATGGGAATGCCAGGATTCTGCAGTAATGATTGAGTCACATTGTCTGAGATAATCACAAAGTGGGTAGCAAGCCAAGGCAAATTAACCCCAATCACAAGAGAGAGAAAGAAAAACAAGGAAGTATCATCCCAAGGTTAGTAACTCAGAAAAGGAAGAACGATTAGGAAGCATGGAGGGTTTAGAGGTGACAGTGTGATGAAGACAATCAGGAGTGGTCAGAATTCAGTTAGGCTGAGGTTCACAAACGTGTTGAATACCTACCATGAGCCAAGCCATGGGTAAAGTGAGTAAAACATGGAGCCCTGAGCCATAGTCTGTGAAGTCTTAGGAACTCCTTGAGAAAGAAAAGAAGAAGAAATCTGAAGAAATCTCTGTGTCTACACATGGTACAATTTCTTGCACTCTGCTGTAAAAGAAAACCCCGGAGAGCAAGTCTTAGATGTATTTATACAGTCCACAGTACCTAGCATGCATTTTTGAAGGCACATAGAGAGTCCCCAGTAAATCAGTATATTTTCGTGTGTTTTATTTAACCTGTAAATTAATCCTGTCTGAACAAATGAACCTTAAAAGATGACTATCACACAGAAACAGCCAAGACAAAGAATATGTAAATAGTGGCAGGAAGACTAACATCTAGATGTGACTTTAAAAATAAAACAAAAAAACTAAAGGTTATAAGAGAAAATGGCTGAAATGGTATCCGGAGACAGTTCCAGGCACAGGCCTTGGGGAAGCTCCCATGATCTCTGCAGGGTTCAGGATGACTCAGGGAACCCTAGATGACACCAATGAGATGGGCTGAACTGGAGGTAGCCTGGAGAAGAGCCCTTGGGGTCATGTTCTAGGAATCTGTTTTAAGCATGGCCTACCTCAGCACTTTTATCAATTATTTGACTGACAATATTGAAAAAAAATTCTGTGAAATGTAGTAACACTTCATCATAGCAAAGAAAATATCCAAACATCAAATGATGGAAACAATTAAAAATTATGATGATTGGCCAAGTTGGTGTATATAAATTTATACAGAGTATAAAGTTTCACATTGGGTTCAAAAAATCAATCACACTGGTATCGAATGGGTGGTCTAGTTGCCAGAAATTTATGTTGCTATTTATTTTTTGCTCATGTATATTAATAATTCAGGTGCATGCAGGTGGGTGCACACACACATGCACACACACACCCATCTGAGTTTACATGTAAAAAATATAATGCCCAAATTCCTATTTTATTCTACATTGGTTAAGATTTCATATGGACTATTGTGTTCCATTCGGAGTTTATATTGGAGGCTCCTGAAGGATCTGGAAGTAAGAAATTAAAAATGTTTTGCTCATAGGAGGCAAAAGAGTGGGGATGTCATGAGGAGTTCATGGCATGGGTTGGAGAAAGATTTTTCACACCAGGAGTAGAATAGTTTTAGGAAAGAAAGTTTATTTTACCTTTTTGAGATGGAAGGAAGGACGGAAGGAAGGAAGGAAGGGAGGGAGGGAGGGAAGGAGGGAGGGAGGGAAAGAAGGAAGAAGAAAGAAAGAAAGAGAGAGAGAGAAAGGAAGGAAGGAAGGAAGGAAGAAGAAGAGAGAGGAAGAGAGAACAGGGAGGGAGTGGCCATGGCACGTGAATCAAGGAGTGAAAATGCCAGGCCCTGAGGGAAGTTGCTTGGAGTTTTAAAGGGTAAAAATGGCTTTTTTCCCTCTGCTTTAGCAAACTGATAACAGAAGTGGTGGTGAGGCTGTTGCAGGTGTTCTGTATTTTTCCCTTTTCTGTGTGAGGCCAGCTTATTGAAGGTCCTTGAAATCTGGTCCCAGGAGGAACCCAGGACCAGGACCAGAGCAAGAGTGAGGAGTTCTCACCCCTACTGTCTCCTTAGGGCTCTTGAAGGCTGTGAAAAATCTCCTAGAGATAACGAGTTAGGCCACGGGTGTTTAATTAAACACAGTAACGGACAATTGTGCTGTGAGTTTATTTCTCTTGCTTTCTGTTTGATAGTTTATTTTCCTCTGTTAGGTAGGTTATTATAATGGTAAGACCACCTTTCAGAGAGATCAATTCAGGAAATTGGTAAGAGGCTTCGAATAGCTAAAGATATCACGTAGAGGAAGGATTTGAGTAATTGTGTTATTATAAAAGGAAGAAGAAAGACAATGGGCAAAGGATAGAAGGACATGCTTCAGTTGTAGAAAATGAATCATACTCTGTCATTAGAGCTGGTCTGCCTGCCTTAGAAATACAAGAGCTCTGTGTCACCAGAAGCATTCTAGCAGGGGCTGGATGATCATTGACAATGAGAGAGAGTAGGGAATAGACTCTTTACATTATTCTCTGCTCTATGATAAATAGTACAAATAATAGGAAAAATGTGGAAGAAGAAAAATGCATATCCATAGCCATGCCATCTCTGTAATGTCAGACAACTTTTTAAACTGCAAAAACTGTTTTCAAACCTACTTAACTCTTTTCAGGAAAATTAGATTAAATAACCTGTTCATGGAAAAACATGTAATTATTATATTATATAGACTCTATAGAGTAGGACTGGAAATATCTTAATACCACTAGATAGGGAAAAGGGAAAATAGAGAAATTGGGTAATGTTCTTTGGGCTTTGTGATCTCTGTAATGCAAAACTGCAGTTCACCCTCTGACTATCTTCCGATTCCTTAAGAAAGTGTTCTACCTCTGTAGAAAACATTTACTTGAACTACAATAGCCATACTTTACAGATGAATTGGATTTCTGGTGGAAATAATAAGCAAACCAATAAATTAATTAAAATTCAAAATGTTATTTTCAGGCAAATATCTTAAATATCAAGACATAAAAATATACAGTTGAGAGTGAGGATTCTTTTTTTCTTAAATGTTTCCCCCAAAATATTACCTGAAGAAGGGGTCCTTTTCAGAAAGAGAAATTTATCGTTTAAGATAGGCTTTCCATACGCCAGGTACGGTGGCTCATGCCTGTAATCCTAGCACTCTGGGAGGCCGAGGTGGGTGGATTGCTCAAGGTCAGGAGTTCGAAACCAGCCTGAGCAAGAGTGAGACCCCGTCTCTACTA
>CAUYRT010064076.1:0-11613 GCA_963574885.1 Lepilemur ruficaudatus | reverse complement strand
CTGCCTCAGCCTTCCAGGGTGCTTGGATTACAGGCGTGAGCCACCTCACCCGGCCTGCTCAGTTTTTTAAAATTACTTTTTCACCTCTTCTTGATTATTTTTATCATAGTTAATACCTTAGAAGCTTTTTATGTTTTAATTTATATTTGGTTGTTTGTTTGAATTTTTTAATATAATAATGTCCAGCTAGATTTCATCCTCTTTTTTTTTTTTTTTTTTTCCAAACTAAAGCCACATTTTGAGGCTGGACTTTTTATAAGTCAGTTCTTATTCTGGTGTAACTAGATATGAATTATGATTGGCAAAACTTACAATGTTTATCAGACTATGAGATGCACTCTTAGTGGTGCAAACAATTTGAAATATCTCAAATGACATTTAGGCAGATATGTGACTGTGGTAAGCGTGACCATAAAGCAGTCTCCTCGGAAGTGAAGGTCAAGATCCCTGAGGAAGATTACAATCAAATCAAAGTAACCGGAGATGGACTTCAGGAAACTCAGCCCTTAGTTATTTCTGGAAATCTCAAAAACTAGAAATGGGTCTGAAATTTATGGGATATTTGAAAGGAGAAAAATAAAAAGATAAAATATTGATGTATATTATAAAAAAGAACATCTTTCCCACAGAAAACCATGTTAATAGTCTGTGAGCTTTTATGAGTTAAGTGTGTCCCATTAGTAGCAGAGAGCACAAAGTCAAATATCATCAGGAATTTATCGCTGAATGACATTTGCATGAATATGGTGGGTACCTAGAGGAAGTCATTGTTATTATCAGTATATATATATTAGTTCATAGGTGTTTTGATTTTTTTTTGCTACAAAGTATTGACAGAATGTAGATGTTATCCTACTATAATAATATTCATCCATATGTAAAATATTGTGCTAAATTGTTTGCTCACATTATCCTATTTAATCTTTAAACATATGAGATTGTATTATTTTTACTATTTTTCTGACCAAGAAAATTAGAGAAGTGGCACAGCTAAAATAAACAATCAGAAATGGAAGTCAGGTCTGTCTGATTCCCTAGCCCATGCTCTTTATGCACTTGCTATTCTGATGCATGGCCACAAATCCTTCTGTGTGACAACTAGAAACTAAAAACAATGATTAGTGATTATTTCAATAACTTCCAAGCATCAACAGGGATAAATGTTGAGAAAAACAAACAGCAAAATTGGCAATCTGGTTGGAGAATGAAAAGGAGCATAAAGATGATGTCTAGTAAGCACACAAAGGGACTTTGCAGTTAGTTTCTACAGATACACAATATAACCATACCTAATAACAGATCAGGCTTCAAGAGAACACTTTTACATTTAAAATCTTCATCCTCTTCCTTCGGTTTCACTTGAGGTTATATTTTAGCCATCCCCTGGTGCCGAACAAGTCTGGTCCAGGGAATGGTCTCTCCCACTATGTTCCCAGCAGTGTGTTCTTTTTATAACTGTACACAGTCTGTGACCTCCTCATGACCTCTTTTTGCACTGCTGTTGACAGAAGGAAATAACTAAGGGAAGAAAGGAGTGTTGACTTTGTCTGGTCGGTAGCCCAACACTAAAGCCAGGGTACTGGATCTCCGAGAGAACCACTAATAGAGATCAGGATGGCTGGAAGAAGAGAACAAGACATATATTTCTTTGTTAAAATCTTGGGTTAGGCAGTGGACTTGGAAATGTGCCATGCGCCTACCTAAGCAAGAGAAAAAATAATCATGTGAAATGAGTGGCTGGAAAAAGAGAGGGTAGAAATGGGGCAACCTATACCTCAACTTTTGGCACGGCAAGGATGCGTGAGTTCCCCAGAGGTTAAGTGGATCTGCTGAAAGTGGCCAGACTTGAGCTGTTTTGTCAGTGCCATACGCCACAGGGAGGCCTGCTATAAGGGGACCATGGAGCAAGGACTGCACTTTCTTAGGATGGGGAAGAGAGGATGAGCTGGAGGCACATTTTCCATGTCACAGTTTGTAAATGGGAGGCCCTGAAGACTGCTTACCTGCACACGACACTGCTGGCATGCCTGCCCCACTATGAATAATGACAACCAGCTGTCCTACTAGCCAGCTAGACAGCCATAATCAAGAAGAAAACAAGGAAACTAATAAACATACAAAACAAAGCAGAAAATGAAATACACCCTTTCTTACTCCCTCCATTCTCTGTTTATATGCCTCTGTATTCATTCATCATTCATGATGCTTCACTTGTAATGATGTAGAAAAATAGAAAAAGAATTAAATATTAGAGAAAAGATTAAATATGGAGGTTAGAGAAACTATAAAATCCAGTAATTGAAATGCCAGAATAAAAAAGCAAAAGAAATAGATCATAAATATTAATTAAGTATATATTAGAATAAAACTTCCTAGAACTGAAGAAGGGCATAAGTCTGCTGACCAAAAGGGTTAACTGAATAAAATTACCCCCAAAATTCTCTTAACATTTTTAAATTTGAAGGATAAAGAAAACATTCATAAGTACTTGAGCAGGTAATCTAACGTAAGAATATTTGGCCAGATTTTACAATTTACTTCTTTAGTAACAATTGTCAGAAGAAAATAAAGTTTTGGTAGTTGAACGTTGAGTGGAAAATGACTCTAAAATTCTGAACCCAAGCATGTTTCCATTCACAAATGAATACAGCAGAGACCAATACCCAAATATTCATATAAGATCTTATGATCTTGAAAATTACTCATTTTTAATTAAAAATATCAATTGAAGAAATTCTTATAGTAGAGAATGTTTTCAGCCACATTAACAGAAATCCTGATTGAAAGTGGCTGAAATACCTGTGTCTACGTTTTTTTCATACAACTGGAAGAGACAGGTAATGCAGGCTTCAGGTAGATAAAAATAGCTCAATATTATCAAGAATTCAGGCTTTTTCCAACATTTTAACCAGGAATACCTGGTAGTGGTTTGACCTCAACCTGGTAATAAGGTAGGTGTGATAGTCATAGCCCATGTTCAGCAGATAAAAAAAGACAACTTTTCTTGTGACTATGTCTTAGAAGAGAAAATACTTTCTCCATACGCTTCCTGGAAGATACTCCCTCATGTCTCATTGAACTCCCTCATGTCTCCCTCATGTCCCGTGGTTATTCCTGAACTAATCTCTAATTGGCTTGGATTACATATCAGGGGTGGGATATAGATTGGAGAGTCAATTGCCATGTTCACCGTGGTTCTCCAAGGGCTAAGAGATAAACCAAAATATAGAATGCAGAAAAATTTATGGCATACAAAGATTAGAAGCAATCACTAAAATCAAATATAAATAGAATGACTTCAAAATAATTGTTTAAAATGTGATAGAATAGAAGTTTTCAAAACTGTTCATCATAAGCAAATACATAGTATAAAAATGCAAGGAAACATTTCAGTTCTTAGTTTTTAGATCATGACGATAAAAATTTGTAAATAATATAACATGAATCATAAAATAACTACTGACGATGATTTAATGAAGGGTTTTAAAAAATCACTAGAGTAAAAAATACACTCAAAGAAAATATTATATATCACAAAAGATACAAAACCAGAAAGTTTAAAAACAGAAACCAAGATGACAGGAGTAAGTTATAACAATACATATAAGTAGATTTAATTTCTCTATGAAATGGCACACAGCCTCATTTTGAGTTAAAAGTAAAGTCCAACAATATATAGTCTATAAGAGACAAAGGTATTACAAAGTGAAGAAAAACGTTAAATGAGATAGAAAAAAGATAAATATTCTGTTAAAAGAGAGTATCTGGTGGCTGCAAAGGGCTCCACAGTCATCAGGCACGCTGAGCTGAGGGGTTTGGCTGTAGTATGCTTTGATTCCATCTTACCTGCCTCACTGCTACTCATTTATGTGGTTTCTTGACATACCCAAGAGCAATCCTGGTTGGGGAAAGTTGGAGAAATATGCTTGACGAGTATACGAAATATGAGAGCAATTGGCTTACTGCAGTTGAGGCAAAAATTAAATGTTGCATTATATACAACTCTTTATCTATGTATTTCTTCCTTTCCTCTTAAGACTTGCTAATGGAAATAGCTAGAAGTATGGGACACTGAATGTGTTAGAAATTCAGGCAACAAAGTTCCTTGGAATAGTTCTGGTTATTAATAAAATGATTGTGTGCTTCTCACAAGTTTTGAACATCCTAAATATAGAACTGGAAAAGTTAGAGAACAGTCTACTTTTTCTCAGGATTTCATGAGCTTTGTTTTCCTATTTTTAGATCATATTTGGTACATCACTGTGTTTATTTTTCTCCTTGGTTTTGATCATGTGTCCTCAAAGCCATATTTACTAAAGGGGAAGAAATCACAATGGAATGTGAGTTGTGGATTGGGGATAAAGGAAATTGGAGATAGGGGAAGCACTTACTGATGCTGCAAAATTGCTAAGGTGCAGTTTCACAAGGCTAAATTTAACCTAACCAGGCACACATGGTATTTTAGTTGTTGAAATCATATTGCTTTAAAAATGAGTTTTTAATACCAAGAATAGTTCACATGTGGGAGCTGAGAAAAGAATTAATAGAGTGAAGAGGGTTGAAAGATTGAAGCCTGGGGTATTTGACAAGATGAATTCTAACAGTAAATGTGAAATTGGGATAATTTATCTGGGACCCTGGGAAGTGTAGCTTAGAATATTTTATAGACATTTTTAATTTTCAGAATTTAGCATGCAAATATTTCTACATGTAAAATAATTTAATATTAAAGAAGAATGACTTTAGAAAAATGTAATGGAAACAGAACTAAGGAAATAAGAGGCAGAAAAAATTAAAATATCCATGGGAGTAAATTTATCTGTTCTATTAGGAAGAAAGACTATATATACTATCAGCACAAAAAATATTTTGTTTTTTTCTAAAATGAAAGAAAATTCACCACTATTTTAATGAGAGAAAAGCATGAAAAATAACTTGTTCCCACACAAAAGATAGGTATTAAAGTGAAAGCCCATGACTCAAACAGATATTTGTACACTCTTGTTTATAGCAGCAATATTTACAATAACCAAAATGTCCAAAAGCCACCCAAGTATCCATGGAAGGATGACTGGATAAACAAAATGTGGTTTATACATAAAAGGAAATATTAGCCTTAAAAAGAAAGAAAATTCTGACACATGCTGTAACATGACTGAATCTTGGAGATATTATGCTAAATGAAATAAGCCAGTCCTCAAAAAGACAAAAATTATATGATCCCACTTATATGAGATACCCAGACTAGTCAAATTCCAGAAACAGAAAATAAAATGGTGGTTGCCAGGGCTAAGGAGGAGCTGGAGAGGGGGAGTTAATGTTTGATGGGTAAAGAGTTTCAGTTGCGGAAGAGTGAAAAAGTTCTGGAGCTGGATGGTGGTGATGATTGTACAGCAATGTGAATATACTTGACGCCACACAACTGACACTTAAAAATGGTTAACATAATAAAATTTATGTTATGTATACATGGCTATATTTATGTTATGTATGTGTGTTTATTAACCTCAAAAAGAGGTGACAGCTGGATTTTATTTATTTATTTATTTTTATAAACCAGCAACACAATCATTTATTATCATCATCAAATATTCTGTACTATACATAATTATATTGCTATACTTTTATACAACTGGGAGTACAGTAGGTTTGTTTACAACAGCATCACCACAAACACATGAGTAATGTGTTGCACTATGACATTACTACATCTATGTCATCACTAGGTGATAGAAATGTTTCAGCTTCAGTATAATCTTACGGGACAATCATTGTATGCATAGTCTATGATTGACCAAAATGTTGTTACGAGACACATGACTCCATCTCTCGCTCTGTGTGTGTGTGTGTGTGTGTGTGTATTCCTATCTGTATCCATTTGTATCCATATTAAATAGTATTGATTTTTAAATCTCATTTTTTAATTGTTGCTGAGGTATACATAAATACAGTTTACTTTTGCATATTAACTGTGTATGAAGTGGCCGGGCTGAATTTCATTATTAATATTTTGTAGGTGATTTTAGTTTTTTTTTTTTTAAAAAAAAAAAAAACTGTAGTGGCCAGATGAAAATGATCAACTTAGGGAATTGTGATTTTTATAGGGTGTTTGAATCAATTCCATAAGCAATTCGAATATTACCTTCACACAGTGTTGATATGATTTGTTCACTTTCTATTTCCACTATTGTATAGTGGAATGAATAGGAAAGCGTATTAAAAGGATTTCATGTTTTAAATAATAAGAATTTTATAAGAAGCATAGATTTTGGTCTAGAAAACTAATGTTTAAAAATCTGTAGTTTGTTTCATTGCATAATTCTTATCAAATAGTTAAAAACTGAGAACTTAAGTATTATTAAATTTTCCCTTAGTATTTGTGTTGTAAGCAACATAGGCTTATAAGGATTATACTAATAGAGATTGAGAAATCTGACATACTCCAACAAGATCTGTTCTGAGTTTCCAGAGCAACACCTTGTGTTATACCATAATAAACCATTTTAATAACCTTCAGGCTCATTGTACTCTACTTGGCACCAGTTTAAAGCATTTGAATCCTTATTATCCTAAAACTGCATTGTCTAGTATGGTAGCCACTGTTCACATGTGGCTGTTGAGCATGTGAAATGTGGTTACACCAAATTGAAATGTGCCATAAATATAAAATGAACACCACATTTCAAACACTTAGAAAGAAAAAAGTAATCACTAATATTTTAAATATAAGAATGATATTTAGAAATGTTAATATTTTGGATATATTGAATTAAAGTAAATTATTAAAATTAATATTATTTATTTTTACTTTTTTAATGTGGCTACTCTAAAGTTTTAACTTCCTTTTGTAGCAAACATTTTGGGCTTGCATTATGTTTAAGTGACAATGAGCTAACAGTTCAGGCTGAGATCCATTACTCTGGATAAAATGTATTTGCCATGAATGACTAGGTTTTGCTAGATTGGTAGAAACCAGACCATAGGTCACTTGTTCCCAAATCACTGCAGCATCTTGAGAGTGGCAACATGGGTGCTTGTGCCATTCATTGCTGAGTCTAGACTTTGAGGATCATATTTCCTAGTTTCAGGTCAATTTCTAAATATAAAATGTCATTTATGTTTGCAACAGGCATAAATTCTTTCAAGTCTCCGCTAAAAAACCAGATAAATTAAAGGACGAGATGACGTGGAACCTGATCTGAAGGAGTTCTATGCATTCTTTACTCACGAAAACTTATTAGTAGACCCAAGATTTGTTACTTATCCTTTGGAGGAACCCTACATTCCTACATGAATGCTACTTAAAATAGGACCTCTTCATTCTTGGGGATGATAACACCGCCCCATATAATTCACACACTCCTAGGTCCTATCTGCGCTTGAACTTGAAGTCTTAAACTTGATGTTTCATTTACTGCCTTTGATATGACCTTGAAAACACGGCCTCTATTAGCATTTGACCTGCTATGTCAGAAATTGAGAACTGCTAGGACTATAGCAAAGGAAACTTAGTGCTGGTGAGTGTGTAGTTAAAACGAATGTTAATTAAATCACAATTAAAATCATACATGTGAAAAATGCTATTTAAATATTTCATACAAATAATGTAGTCAGAATCCTTAAATTTCCAGATGGACTTTCTTATGAGATATTCTGATTACATGCTTGTTTTTTTAAACCAGTTTTTTTACACTTTTCCGTAGTGGCTCTAAAGCAAATAATAGGAGAAAACTCAACATACATTAAAGTTATCACTTTCTCATGTTTTGTGTGCAAAGTTCTCTTTAACTTCTGTTAAAAGCAAATGCTTTTATTTCCACATCATTTGCAACCTTCAAGCAGCTTCAAATATAAATGGATGGTGGCTGATAAGGCAGAGACATTCTAGAATTACTAGGAATTTAGAGCTATACCTTAGTTGTCATCTATTTCATCCTCTCAGTTTTCAGTTGAGGACTTTGAGGGCTAGGTCTGTTTATTAGTGGCCGGTCTAGGTAAGGATCTGGAGTACTTGTATCCTAGTATGGTTAATTCCACTGTTTCATGAAGAGCCTCTTGGCGTTTGCTGGCAAAATGAAACCCATGAATTAAAAGCAAACATTCCATTTTCATCGGTTTTCCCTTGGGTTACGGTAATAGCCTGTGTCCATGTTTTATACCCTTCTTGCAATCTCTTCTGCTACATTCATTTTTTCTTCAGTTATTATTTTCATCATGATTTTATCCCTTGTAAAACTCCTTTGCTGACTGTAGTTTCAAGCTCAATGTCCTTATTCTATCCTTGAACCTCTTTATAGTGAAATCTCTTTTTTTCTGTTTAATTTTGTGTTACTACATTTCATTCCAATTCCACATAATTTTAGTGGAGGGTGATGGATGTTTAGGAAGTATTAATGCACAATTCTTGAATAGTTTTAGATTTTTTTCTATAACCACCTCAACTTGCTATTCAATTTGCCCTCTTCATATTGGTAATTATGTATTACTTTTGTATAGGACTTTCTTCCTTAAGAACTTATTTGCTTTGTAATACTATTTTCTACGTAGCAAATATTAACATTTTTGGCACTAGTATCTTGGGGAACATTGAGGAAATGCTATTCTAATCTATTTGTTTATATTAATACAAACATCACTCACAGAAGTCTTGTTAGTCTAGAGTACAGAGAAAAAAGAATCATTTACAATGCATGAGGCTATTTTAAAAAGTGACTTCTAAAGAATATTCTTATAACTGGGGATATTACAATATGGTTTGGGGCCCTGCACATGACTCAGGCCTGTAATCCCAGCACTTTGAGAGGCCAAGACAGGAGGATTACTTGAGGCCAGGAGTTTGAGACAAATTTAAGTAACCTAGTGAGACCCTGTGTCTACAAAAAAAAAATTAAAGAAGTAAATAAAAAAGACTATGACTCAGATATTAGATAATAAATGTTTTTTTAATTATTTTAGATGCTATATTGATATTGTGGTTTTGTAAGAGACAATCTGTGTTCCTAGTGTTGCATATCAAAGACTGTATGGATGGGATGTCATGATAGCTATTACTTTAAAATAACACCAAATATATATAAATATCTATATACACACACACAATGAAAGATAAACAGATATGACACAATATTCTAATTGTTAAACCTAGTTTGAGGGCATGTTTTTCATAATATGAAAGTGTCCATAATAGAAACAAACAAACAAACAAAAAAAAAACCCAAAGGACTATTATTCTAAGGAGATGATCTGAAGCAGTTATACTCAAACTTTTCCTACCATAACATATCTGGTTGATAATACTGTTACAGAAAGCAAGAGCCTCTATGGCAGAGATGAAAGGCTATGTGTTCTGAGATATTCTGAGGACATTAGTTTCAACTCCATCCCTTTCTACCTCATTTATGCCATTTCATATACACAATGCTGATTTTATCTCATCAACGTGATTTGACACCACAGTTGATGACTATCTTTCTAAACCTGTATTCCAGTTCTTCATAATGATTTCCCATGGAACAGAGTAGAAGGCAAATAATATTTATTTTCTGCCAACTCAAAATACTTAATTTAGAATTTTTGAGAAGCTAAGAAGTTAATTGATAAATTAGAAGACAGATTACCTAATGTTAGTATGGGAGACAAAAAAAAAATTGTTTTCTAGTAATACATTGGTCTTTAGGATTAAAGAGCCCTATATTTGAAGTCTTTTCTGCTAAGTACTGGGTCCACAAACATGAATAAATTCTTTCACCTCTTTGATTTTCATTTTGCTTTGTCTGTAAAATGGAGAAAATAACGTGTACCTTTAATAATCATTTTGAGGATGAATGAGGTAATGTAATTCTAAATAGTAGGCAGAATAATTATGTTTTCTTTTCTCTCTAGATCATATTGTTTAAAATGATATTGTACAACAAATATGAGTTTTATCTCATTTTCCATCTTCCTCATCTAATTTTGTCAATGAATTGTTTAAGATGAAAATGTCTTTCTTGGTATATATCAATGTGGCTTTCTTTTGAATTATTATGCAGGTTCTATCTTTCTGTTGGGTCCTGTCCTCTTTTGCTGCTAAAATCCCAATGATTTTATAAGAAACATCTTATGTGATCAAGGCCACCCACTGTTTTTAATCAGAGCCCCAGAACTGCATGGAGCTGAAAAAGTATTAGAAGGGTAGCTACACGGCAAGGCTGAATGCTAATTGGATTTGTGGATTAGGGTGGCATGAATCAGCTGCAGGACTTCCTCATTCTCATATTTGGTGACTGTTAGAACATTTTGCTCTGGGAAAGCAAGACAAATGATAGGTCTGAAACAAGGTAAGTGACTGTAAAATTATCAATCAGAATTCTGTCAGGGCTCCCTGACATTTGTAAGCAAATCTATTTTTAGAATAGTAATATCAACCCTACCCACCTAGCTGGCTATTTTAAGGGATACACTACTGAATTCTTTGTCAGACTGTTCTTTAGACCATTCCAACTGGCAAGATGCCTTTTGATCTGTGTTTCATATCACTGTTCATTTTTGTCACAGGAATAAATAGATCACTTTGGAGCATTCAACAAAGGAATAACCAATAAGAATGATGGGCTTGTATTTAACTTAGATGCTTTATATTAAAGCTAAAAGTAACCTCTGTAAACCATTCAGAAAAGTAGATTAAAGGCTTAACTTTTAAGATGTACTAAATAAATTTTTAAAATTTATTTAAGCTACATTTATGCATATCAGCAAAATAAAACCAATCATTCTGCCTTTATTGTGCTTCTACAATTTCTCTGGAATACTAGTTTGTGTCTTCATTGGTCTCTCAGTGTCAGTTTCTCATCCTCTTGCTCTCATAACCATCCCCATAAAAGCCATCTCTTAACAGTGGTCCCCAACCTTTTTGGCACCAGGGACCAGTTTCATTGAAGACAATTTTTCCATGGGTGGGAGCATGGAGCGTGAGGGTGGAACTTAGGTGGTGATGCAAGCGATTAGGAGGGGAGCGGCTGTAAATACAGATGAAACTTCACTTGCTCACCCATTGCTCACCTCCTGCTGTGCACCCCCACTTCCTAAGTTTCATGGAGGACAATTTTTCCATGGCGTGGGGTGGGGTGCAGCAGAGCTCTGTGACCGGGTCCCTAAGAGGCTGCAGACCGGTACCAGTCCATGGCCCAGGGGTTTGGGACCACAGGCTTAAAAGACACAGTTGGATTTATTGACTTATATGAAATGCTGACTGTTCTTGAGATGTGTTTGAAGTTCCATGAACCACATTCTATCATAGCATAGCATACTAGTTTAAAGAATATAAGTGAATGACATGTAGAAAATCTGTCTATGTCTAATTGCTACTTCACTGCCTCTATTAACTTTCTCACAACTATGAATGATGCTGCTTTCAACATTTGATTACAAATCTTTGTGTCCATAAACATTTTCATTTCTCTTGGCAAATGCTTAATTGTATGTAAAGGAAATATATTTTTTTTTAATTGGGGGAAAACTACAAAGCATTTACAGTACAATGTTTATAGTCACAATTTGTAGTGAGCTGATTTCCCAAAATATATTACCACTCAAGTTGACTTATCTTGTTACATTCAAAAACCTACTCTGTCA
>CAUYRT010064074.1:0-33718 GCA_963574885.1 Lepilemur ruficaudatus | reverse complement strand
TTGGCCAACTAAAGATATATATAGAAAAAATGAGCCGGGCATGGTGGCGCATGCCTGTAGTCCCAGCTACTTGGGAGGCTGAGGCAGAAGGATTGCTTGAGCCTAGGAGTTTGAGGTTGCTGTGAGCTAAGCTGATGCCACGGCACTCACTCTAGCCCAGGCAACAGCGTAAGACTCTGTCTCAAAAAAAAAAAAAAGAATTTATGTAACCCTTCTAGATCATTCCACTTATTTATTTTATCCTTATACAGAAGTCTTTCTACATCTTGGCCATTTTACTGATTTTCTCTGGCATAACTATAGAAATGGAAAATGTGATAAAGCCATTATGCTTTTCTTCTAAGTGCTAGACACACACAGAGAGAGAGAGAGAGAGAGAGAGAGAGAGATCAGTGAAAGTGTGATATAGCTTTGACATTGAATGAACATTGACATCATGAATTAAGGCATGCTTTAATTAAAAAGTGAAATGAAGTTATATTTGTGTATGCATAGTGTAAAAATCATTATTTTAAATGTGCATAGAAAAGAGAAATGGAAAAAGATTTTTGAGCATTTTGACATAATTCAATTTTTAATGACACTTCAATAAAGCCATAACATAAAATACTATTCCTACTTCCAACTACGCTAGCATCCCTAAACATTACCCATATGTTTTATAAATTGTCAGTAGCCCAATTAAGAGGTAGAACAACAGGAATAATACGCAAGTCTCCAAATGTTAAGACACAATAGTGTTTTATAAGAGTGACAAAATGCAAGAACCTTGTTTGTCTATCTATCTATCTATCTATCTATCTATCTATCTATCTATCTATCTGTTTCTACCCAGCAATCATATTTGGAATAAACAAAATGCCAGTGTTGGCTCAATCTTCTTTAATTTCTATACATTCTTTACAATAAATATTTGCTCCTATAATTTCATACACTAGAAATCCAATTGGCATTTTGGGGTAGGGAGTGTATATAGTTTCACAGCAAAAATATATTTTAAAATTTCCATTTGGGTGGTTTTTGGTGCTCTCAGATGTTCATATTGCTGACTTTCCCTTTGACTCAAGTTTGCTTCCTAGAATAGAGAATATTTAATAATTAATTTTCATTTTTCCAATCATTTATTGAGCACACATTAAGTTCCAAGCACTGTTTCTGTCACCAGAGAAAGTTTGAAGGAAAGCAGTTGTCAGTGTTATGGTTAAACTTCCAAGTTTCATATAGGACAAAAATTGCCTGGATTTACCTATGGCCTATGACACTTACTGGCTGGGAAAACTTAGACAAACCATGTTACTTAAGTCTTATTTTCTTATTTATAAAGGAGATAACAATAAGCAGAGTTTGTGATGTGAAAGGGTTCGTACAAGGAGCCTGAACTCCTGCATGACCACTTCTTGCCAGGCTTGGCCAGTGCACATTTCCTGGCAGCTCTACTCCAGGCTGCCCCCACACCCCCAATATCCTGAAAAGCAGAAGAAAATCAAAAGAAAATGCTATTCCCCTCAGTCTGTGTGGCTCTGGCATGCTTCCAGGTGATGGATGCTCTGTCCACATTGAAATCTCCAATGATGCTTTCTGTCCTGTGTAGTGACTTTTCTAGATCTGCCTTTAACCTGGCTTTGAATCTGGGGGTGGGGGACTAGATTTCCTGAGAAGGTCTTTCTTGGTCTGGGTAGTACTCACCATAATGAATTCTTTTAAGGTTCAATATAAACCTGTTTCTTCTCACCCATGCCTTAGCCTCTCAGCAAAAGAGTGTTTTTGCCTTGTTCTTTCTCTGGGTATTGAGACTTCATCCCAGGGCCAGAGGTGGGCTTTCCTGTAGGTAATGGGGATGTGGGATGGAGGGGCAACTGGCTTAGGAAAGGGAGGGACCAGGCCGGCACCATTTCTGGCAGTAGTTCAATCCTAAACCCTAGTAGTGCAATGTCTCTTGAACCTTCATATATGAAGTGCTACTTTGAATATCTGATGAAGGTTAAAACCTCTCCTTCTCTCCAAAAAATTCCATGCATAATTCCTGAAAGACTCATAGATAGGTACACTTATGGCCATACTGGCTGTGTACCATATAATTCCAGGAGATGCCATTCATACTGATGCAATGTGAAAGGCATTTCCTGAAGATGCGCAGTTACAAGACCCTTAGTTCTGGATAGAGCAAGAAAAAAGTTTACCTCTTCCCTTACTAGATCACCTAGCCTCCCCATTTTTCCTGTTTCCTTTCTATCCACCATTCTTTCTTACTGAAAACTCTTCCCCAACATTCCTGCTCACTTCTGCTCATCCCATTCCTTATCAACACAGCATGCTAGTTCTGATCATTTTTAATTGCCCAGAAAATTTACAATTTGCCTCAAATATTTAAAAAAATTTTCATCACCGTTGCTCTAATGCAAAACCATCTGCCATTATCTGAGTGAGCAGGTAAAGTGGAGACCAGGGCCACCAGTAGAGTTGTGCAGATTGTTCAGCACACACTTGCATAGAGTGTCACACATATGGAAGATAATAAAGTCCCCTGGAGCTGGGTGGTGCAAAACACGGGTGTCCAGATATAGCAGCCCTAGTGAGTGTATCTTTAGTGTCACTGGAGAGGTGGCACTCATCAAAGAGAAATATATTTCCTCCCTCAGTGTTTGAGAATACTTGAGAACTCTCAGAAGCCCACTTTGAGACTTATGTGCAAGTTGATGGCACAACAGTGTCACATGACACACATTCTCCAACTTACAAATGACTTTGTGCTCCCAAACTTATGTAAGTCAACTCTCTGAATATGGACAACAGTTTTTACAAAGAAATGATGCTTAAGAAGGCAGTCTGGTTCTCCGTTCCATTGGTTCACTGCACTCTCCCTGCATGACAGGGCTTATTTCCCATGACAGTGCTGCAAGGTTTTTTGGTGTGGTCCGGATAAATTCTTATCACCTTTCCCACATGGGAAACCATGTGGCTAAGGAGAAAGCTTTCCCAGGGCAGAGGGCGATGGGCAGAGACACAGGGCTAGAAGAGAAGTATCAGAAGCCATTAGGCTCTTGGGTTCTTGCTTCGCTATAAGCTCAGATTCCTGAGTTCACCTCCATGTCGCCCTGGAGAGAGCCAGGTTTCTGGTTTCTGTCTCCATCAGTACCTCGCTGGTGACCTTGAAACTAATCTCTTGGCCTCTCTAGTCTTGCTCTCTACGCTTGCCAGGAGCCCACATAAAGTTTTTTAATAACACATCCAGTTTTCACTGCGTTTGAATGGCAGCATGCAAGGGCAGACTCACTGCGTGCTAATGCTGCATTCAGTTTCATGGCCAGGCTCATCTGCACATCCCTTGTAGTGGCTGAGCACAGAAGCTGGTAGCACATACTCAGCATGGCTCCTTTGGACCCTCTCTGAGGTGCATGCACACTCTGGCATGTCTCTGTTTCCTCTCCTAGAAGTTTTGTCCAAGGGATTAATCATTTAGCTGGAAATTTCAGGAGTGTGTAGAAAAAACATTGGGTTTGGGATTGAATCTTGTTTCTCCCTCTCTCTCCTCATCCCATTCCTGCGCAAAAACTAGCCAGGGAGAAAGGAGGTCGAACTTCCTTGCCTGCTTCCTGACCTGTAAAATGCTGAGGCTATTACAAGAAAGCACATCACAGGGTCTCAAGAAATGCTCATCTCCTTGAGTAATCCAGGTTCTGGAACAAACGGGGATGGGGGCAGGAGAATTTGGGGTGCATTCAGACAGAAGGACATCTAATTAAAAGAGAAAACTATAGTGTTTAAGGATGCACCATGGGCAGTGATTTTGTAAATCAAGATAGTGGCTCCTCTTAAAAAGAGGATGGTGTTATTGGAATGGGTCACATGGACAGGATTCTGGGGTGGGTAGCAGAGCTGTTTCTTGACTTAGGTGGTAATTGCAAAAAATTTTTGCAACTGTATCTGTATTTTCTTTTACAATAAAAACAATTTTAAAAGTAATATTTTTTTTTAAGTCTGAGAACAAGTGTCTAAAGAGTTTGAAGATCCAATAGAAGAAAGGGACGTCACAAAAATTAGAAAAATAAAGAATACCAATGAAGTCTGATGTCTCACGATGTGAAATGCCACACAGAGATTCAGCATAAATGTCCCATGGATGTAGCGGTGAAGTAATCCTTGGTGACACTATGGATGGTCATTTCATTGAAGCAGGTGAAGCCTTAGCTAAAGATAAGAGTGTAGAGTCAAAATTTATAGAAATTTCTTACAAGAGTTTGTCTGTGAACAGGAGGGTACACGTTGTGTTTCCTGTTAACTAATCCAATAAAGCCCTAGATTCTTTTTGTTAAGTTCTACTCTGCCTGATGCAACAATTTGCTAAATTACATTAGGTTTCTGAAGTAACCATGAAGTCTCTTCTTTAAGACGGCATTCAGATATCACTGTCTGAGAAATATTCTGCAAACAGTTCAGCATAAAGTAGTCAAGGCAACTTACTTGGCCCTATAGAATTAAAGTTAAACTTGATTAAAATAGTAATAATTTATTTAACAAAATGGAGCATATTCCTCATCTTTTATCTTTTTCCTTTTGTTTGATAACACACTTCATTCAATATTATGCTTTTTTGACTCCAAATCTGTGTAATAATAGACTGTGCATATTCTCTGCATTAATAGAAACAGCCAGGTTTAAGGGAAGTATACAAGAAGTGAAAGTATACAGCAATATGCAGAATAATCTGCTCTGGAGAACAAAATAAAACAGACACTTGCTATCAGTTTGGTGTTTACTTAATTGTCTAACCCACAGAAACTCTGCATCTGCTTCTCTGTCTGAAGATACCTTAATAATATATTCTTCGTATTCTGGGCTTTCATATAGCTGGGCAGTTGTCATTATGATGTTCTCCAGACTGATTTCTGAAGTACATGTCTAGCCTGGACACTTTTCTTAGGCTGATCAAGTGGATGTTGTCACCTGGATATACTAAAGAAATCACAAATTTTACTCATTTTTTTATGCTCCTCCATTCCCCATCTCTGACAATGTTGCTCTGATATTTGCTATACCAATTAAAGGAATTAATTTACTCCCTGTCACACAGGCCAGATCTTTTCAATCACCCTTAGCTCTTTTTTCTTTTCACCTATCTCTACAGCCAATTAGTTACTAATTCTTACTTTCTACCTAAATCTCTCTTACATCTATCTAGCTAGCTGTTTTTTGCTTTCTGAATACCACTGTCTTAATTTGAGCTTTTTTATCTACTGGTGGAATGACTTTTCAATTAGCTTTCTTGACCACAGTTTCTTCTCACATCCAATTGAATTATCTCTTTAGAGTGTAAATATCGTAAACAGTACTCCCCCCTTCCTTATGAGAGAACACAGTCCTCCCTATCAGGCTCCTTGGGGTTTGGTCCCCATCACTTCCTACACTACCTCTCTCAGTCTTCATTCCCTCATTTCTCTACACTCTTCCTCACTCACAAAGATTATATTCCAGTGATACCCAGCTACTATCAATTTTCAAAATAAGTCATTGTTTTATGCCTCTGAGCTGCTATCTTTGCCACTTATACTAGTTGGAGTGTCCTTTCCTCCTAGATAACTTGCAACCATCATTCTCAAGCTGAAACTCTAGTATTCCCTCTACTGTTATTGGGGGGTATTGTTTTTTACAGTTATTTTACACATAATTTATTTTTGTTACTTATATTCTGCTGCAATTATTGTCAAAGTCTACTATCTATTAATATCTGTCATTATCTCTATCTTTCCTAGGAGACTACAATTTTTGTTGAGAGAATAATCAAATATATTTTCCATTTTATTTCCAACATTTAGCACAGTGAGTTCACAAAAAAAATGTTAGCTGGAAGACCAAATGCAGCAATGTACTGGAAAATATGAGTGGGCAGTAATTGGGAGTCATTCCTAAAGAGAAAACACTTTTGAAAATAGCACAGCAAAATGGGAATCATTTTAATGAATGAATAAGTAACTTAATTCATCCAAAGTAAAAGTTCTACATGATTCCATAGGGCAAAACATCGCCGTTAGTAACAAGGCTAAAATCACAACTTGAGGAATTCGTATTTTACCCCCTTTGGATCATTAAGGAAACATTAGGGGACTTCCTTCAGCTATCTTGGTTATCTAGATAATAGGAAGAATATTTTGTCCAGATTCCTTTTTACATAGTGACTACTACCACCTAGGTTCCATGTAAAGACAACCACCATGCATTTCACCTGTACAAATCCTACTAAAAAGAACAAATGGATGTGCTTTTTGTGTGTGACTTGAAGGTATCTTAGTGGCCAATTTAGTCTGTAGCATTGATGAGTCAATCAGCTCAGCCATAAGGCAGCTGCGAATCTGGATCATGCACAGAATGCTCAATTTGTTGTCCATATGTAGGCATCGACTTTGTGATGAATAAGCAAGACTAGACCAAGTCTTTTCTTATGTGGGGAGTGCACATGCATGTTGATGAGCCATAAGACCAATCCCCTGCTGACTCGAGAAAGCAGGAAAGGAAGTCCCCAAAATCCATCTTTTACAAAAAGAAAATGTACAAATTTCCACTGAGTTTCATTTGCCTAGAGATTTAATTTATTCATACCTGTTAAGGACACAAAAGCCATTCAGTCTATTGACTTCTGGAATCAGTAAATTTATTACTGAAGATTTGTACATGGAAAATGCGGTCAATGGAGACAATTCACTACTGCAGAAGGTCAATTGGACACATTAATGGCCGATTCTCTAAAGCATGAAGGATCATTTTAGGGCTAACATTACTATTTGTAGTTAAATAGCCAGGTAAATGTTAAAAGGGCAAACAAATTTCATCCCCCTAGGCATTAGCTAAGGCCAGAGAGAAGAGGAAGTCAGCCACAGTTTCTGCTCATCTGTCCCAAGCTCTTGACTTCTGTTCTGGGGAAAGAAGGTTATTTCTCAGTGCCCTCTAGCAGTCTTTGGTCTAGGTGGCCTTGGTCCTTGACTGGCCCAGTGAATACCAGGCATGCTGTGAACAGCTGTGCTCCAGCTGTGCCATGACCAGGAGGAAGGTCTCTTCTGCAGATTTAGGCAGAATTTCAAAATGTGAAAATTGTATCTTTAATGTCCTTTTAACCTTAACTCTGTCTTTATCTTTCCCTATTCCTATCAGGCTCCCTGGGATTTAATGGACACCCCCTCCAACCAACCATGACTCTGTCACTTCACCATAGAACTCTATCTATGACAGTTGTCCCAAAGTAGCACCATGTGTATGTGATCCACCTCTCTATCTCCTCATTAAAACTACCCTGTCCTTTGGGCTATTGCCTATGGAATTACCTGTCAGTAAGTATTAATCTGACAAAATACATTAGATAAGTGTGTTTACCAAGGCCTCTGATTATTTTAATCTGAAAAATAAATGTTTGTGGAAACTTTAGGTGGCCCAGTGAGGTATAAATAAGTATATTTTGGCAAAGAGCACTTTTGGAAACTGCAAATCATACCACTTTTATGACTGTGGTAATATGACTCTGAAATTTTTCCATTACAACAGAACAAAACAAAACTGAATACTATACAATTTTTCTAACAGATATCAATTCTTACTTCTTTTGGAAAGTATTCCCTGGATTGGATATTTCGGTTCACAGTGGTCTTACCGTAGATATTGCAAAAAAAAAAAAATAAAAAAAGTAAATGATAAATAACATTCCCCTCATATTAATATGTAAAGGAGTCCCTCATGTTTCATTAGATCTTAGGATTTAGGATACATTTGCTCATTTACAAAGTCTCCACCCATTTGGACATGTGAATATTTCTCGTATATAACTCCTCCTAACTAGGAGCAATTTTTTTTTTTTTGGTGCTCTGTGCTCCTGTTTTCAATGGGGTCATTTGAGAAAAGTACAGAAACTACATTCTAAGCTCCCAAAGGCATCATGGTTTGCAGAAGGCTGGAAACTGGCTCCAGGGTTTGCAAACATGGTGGAAGTTGTTTCACCTTGGAGTTCCTGAATCCCAGCCAATTCAGTTTAATAGTGCCCAAAAGTCATTTCCTGGCCTACTCACATGGTTGGAAGGGGATGGCGAGATGGCGGCAATTTCAGACATCCACCTCCCAGACGAACATGGCCATATGGACTCAGAGCTGGAAGAGAGAGGATGATGAGTTTGGAGGCTGCAAATATGAGTGGGTAAGAAAGTAATTTGAGCCAGGCTGCTGGGGAGAGCAGGGCAGAAATGAGGAAAAATGGTTTAGAGGAAACAGCTTGTGGCCAGAGATCAGGATATCTGAGTTTTTTCTGGCTCTGTCTCCATTCAGCTAAGTGACCTTGGATAATTTACTTATATTATCTAGAAGATTTGCATCTGTGTGTGTGTGTGTGTCTGTGTGTGTGTGTGTGTGAGTGACAGAGAGAGAGAGAGAAATAAAATGAATTTAATTATCTCTGCAGTTTCTTCCAGCTCTAGAATTGTGCAGAAGGAACTCTTAAACAATATTGTATTACCAAATAACTATATTATACTTTGTAAATCAGTAAATGTAACCCCATGTCAATAGTCTCTATTTATATGTGAAACTCAAAGTACCCAAAGCTGCCTTACAGGGTCCTCAAAGTAATCTAATTTCTAATAATATGAAAGTTAGATACAGTCATGCACCGCATAATGATATTTAGATCAATGACAGACCACATGTACAATGTGCATAGGTAAATACACACACGATCTTATATATAAGATTATAATGTGGTATTTTCATTGTATCTTTTCTATGTTTAAATATGTTTAGATACACAAATGCTTACAAATGTCTTACAATTGCTTACAGTATTGAACAGAGTAACATGCTAGTGAGGTTTGCAGCCTAGGAGCCATAGGCTATACCATAGAGCCCACATATGCAGTGGGCTGAACCACTGAGTTTTGTGTAAGTACACACTATGATGTTTGCACAATGATGAAATTGCCTAGTGACACATTTCTCAGAACACATCCCCAGTGTTAAGTGGTGCATGTGTAAATTATTCATCTACTTTCACATGTGCTCTCATTAAATCTCAAGAATTCTATTAAGTATTATTACCCCTTTTTATGGATGAGAACACTAAAGGTCAGAGAATACAGCATTTCCTCATGCAACATATCAGATGAGCATGTTCCATAATAGACACAAAAAATGGCACAGTCCCTGCTCTCTGTAGAGTATATGAATTCTTCATGAAATCAACACATACATACACACACATGCACACACACACAGCAAAATTATAACATCAACACGACAGATGTCAAGGATAATATTAACATAAACAATATACACACAAGACACTTAATAAAATACAACTAGTGCCAAAATCCATAAAAACTGCAATAAGTTCTATAGACAGTCAAGATTTGGGAAGCCAATAATACTGTTCATTGAGCACCTACTATATGTATCTGTTTCTCTAATGAGTATATGAATATTATTTTAAATTCAGACATACACACATTACAAACTTTATTTTGCCGAATGAAAATATGTTGTCCCAAAAGGTTACAAACTGCATGATTCCTCTTCTGTAACACTCTTGAAATGACAAAATTATAGAGATGGAGAACAGTTAATGGCTGCTGGAGTTAAAGAAAAGAAAAGGGAGGAAGATGAGTGTGTCTATTAAAAGGTAACAGGCGTGGTCTTTGTGATGAGGGAGTTGTTCTGTATTCTGACTGTGGTGATAGTTACATAAACCTATACATGGTAAAACTACGTAAAGCTAACACACATACAAACACACAGAGGATTGCATGTAAAACTAGGAAAATCTAAGAGGTCAAAGGAATGTACCAATGTCAGTTTTCTGGTTGTGATATTGTACTACAATTACGTAGGATGTAACCATGAGGGAAACTGAGTAAAGCATATACAGGATCTCTCTGTTATTTCTTACAACTGAATGCGATTCTATAATTATCTCAACATGTATATTTAACTAAAAAATAAGAGGAAGCTTGAAAACATCAAAGATGTTTACATCAAAGATGTATTATTGCGTGTAAACATTTCGACCTTCAAGGAGCAAAATCCTTCAGGTGTTCTTATGCAATGGTTTGCATTTTACAGAAGGAAAATGCAAGAACCAAAGCTGTTAGATCTCCAGTTCTTGTAGAGGTTTTGTGACAATAAACTCTTACCTTCGGAGCCTTGCTCTCTGTGCTTTCCACTCAAAGACAAGTTGTTATGTTTGTCCAGTTGGCTGTTCTTCCTCCAAGACTTTTTTGCACCACACAGGTAACAGACTATCTGTACTGATCCCACATGTCTTGCTGCAAAAAAGATCAACAAACTTTATTTTTATGTGTTGATTTCTGCATTTCCTAAATGCCAGGTTTATTATGTTTTCTGTCCTTTCCTATCACCAGGCAGGGATGGGTGGAAGAAAGTGTTTCCTGCTGTGAAAAAGAGTGTGTTTTTTCTGATTTGTAAGCAGCTCTTCTTCATGTTCGTATACAGACCAGCAATGACTCATCACCTTCCTTCTCTTATTGCAAAAACGGGGCCTGGGAGAGTTGCACATACATCCCAAATGTTACATATTAGAATTGATTACCCCAACACAACTATTAGGCTTTCAAAGGCATGATGTTTAAGCCTGCTCAACTAAAATACTATAGTCTATGCACAATCAAACCTCTCTGAGGGGATTAGGAGGAAACCATTTTAATTTATCCATTCTGGAGTGTGGTGCCAAGAATGCTACAAAGAGGAAAACAAAGAAACTACTGAGTGAGCAATTTTTCATCCGTCAGCAGAAGTCAGCTTGCTTTGGAAAAATAAAGGAGAGTATCATTCTTTACTCATCTCACACACTTAACAAATGAAAGACGCTCCTCTAATCAAGCTTCTAATCGACTCTTCTCATATAAACCTCACACAAACTTGAGGTTTCAGAGAACTTGTTTCCAGTTCATGTTTTCTTGCTTTGCCTACACCAGAGCCTTCTTTAGGTAAGAGGTTTCCTTATAGAGCTCTATGCAACCTTAGCAGGGTTTGGGGGCAACTCGTTTGGGGCAACTAGCGTTAACTTGTTGGTACTATGTTGCTACTATGAATATGAGTGCATTTCATTTTATTGGACACGGGAAATTATAAAAGTATATTGTAAAAAGTGTTCCATAATTGAATAAGAACCACATCTCGACTCTGATCTGTACATTTAATAAGGCCATTTTTTTAGTGGATATACCTTCTAAATTACTGACACTTCTCTGAGGCTCCTGTAATGACAGAGGCAAAAAGTTTGAGAAGAGAGAATCAGGTGCTTCAGAACCTTTAAGGGAGACATGCAACACCTGTCATCTGCTGATCTCTCTTAAAAGCTACCTCTATAATAAAGACATCTGCACCCGAATGTTTATGGCAGCACAATTCACTATTGCTAGGTCGCGGAAACAACCCAAGTGCCCGTCAATTCATGAGTGGATTATTAAAATTTGGTATATGTTTACAATGGAATATTACTCAATTTTAAGAAACGACAGTGAGCTAGCACCACTTATATTATCTTGGGTTAAGCTTAAGCCCATTATTCAAAGTGAGGTGACTGAAGACCCGAAGAATGGACCCCAGTTGTACTCGCCATCAAATTGATACTGACTGATTAACTCTATGGTGCTCAAATGGTGGTGGTGTTCACTAGGGATTTGGAGGGTGAGGGGTAGACCCACATCTGAGAGATGTGGTGAGCTCTGTGAAGGGGAGGGGCATGCTTGAAATGTATTTGGGGATGCGTACTAGGAATCTCAATAGGAGGTAGGAAATCTTCTAAAACTGATTTATGTGAATAGCTGTACAACTTGGAAAATTTACTAATAAACATTTAATTGTACACTTAAAATGGAGTAAAGACAAAAGACATGATACGTAAATTACACTTCAATAAAGAAAAAAAAAATACCCTAAAAAAAAAGAATCAGCTTTATATTGCTTAAGAGATACATAAAACACTTTTATAGAGAAAGATTGAAAATAAAACCATGAAAATCATTAGCCAAATAATCATTAATGGGACAAAAAAAGCACAGATGTATATATATACATTTCAATCAAATTGAAGTAAGAAAAAAACATAATGGGAAGAATGACACTTCATAAGGATAAAAGTTTCAATTAAACACAAGTTGCAAGAATTTTAAGCTTCATGTGCCTAATAACATAACCTCAAAATATAAAACAAAAGTAGAACTATAAGAAGTGGGAACATTCACAATTATATAGAGAATTTTTAATTCATTCATTGATAGAAACAGAAGTCAAAAAGTCATTAAGATTTGACTATCACAATTAGTAAATGGTAATAAATAGGCACAAATAGAGCAATGCACACAAGACCTGTGAAATGTACACCTTTTCAAACATACAGAGAACCTTTACAACAAATTGACTATATGCTGAACCACAAAGTCTAATCAGTTTTTTTTTCTTGTTGCTTTTGTCTTTGTTGTTTTTGTTAGTGTGTTGGAGTGTGTGTGTACGAAAGAGACACACACAGAAGCTGATTCTAAAATTAATGTGCTAATCAAAATATATTCTTGAGGAAAAATAAGATGCGGAGATTGCTATATCAAGACTTAAAAACTTGCAATAATGAAAACAGGGTGACATTGGAACAAGTGACAAATGGGCCCAGGGGGAACATATTATCTTTTTATAAAATAATCCTATTTCCACTGGGTGTCCATACTAAAAAAGAAAGTTAAATTTAATCTCAACCTTAACTATAAGTAAGGAAAGACAATCCAGTACATACATAGGCAAGAGGCTTGAATAAGGATTCTACAAAGATGTCCAAATATTAATATTAATTTAATTTCTATAAAATGTCTCTTATTAACTAAAATGATGTAATTAATGAATAATTACTTCTCTTACCAAGCCAACTCTGCATTTTTGTTATTGCCATACAATATGTTCCTACGTGGGGTCAATTGGTATCAGTCATTATTAGGAGTCCAGAGAATTTTTTTACTGTTATGCAGTATCAAAATTTTCAAAAAGCAATTATATTTACAATAAAATTTACTTTCTTTACTGCATATGGACTTGATAAATTATGGTTAGAGAGAATGAGATACTCAGACAAGTCACTGGGCTAAATGAAGGATTGTGAGAAAATGGAGGTGCCTTATCCTAACCTTCATTAGCAGCTAACCAGAGGAAAACCCTTGAGAGAAAATAGAAAAAAGTAAACACAGAAAAACAAAAATAATTAACATGGAAAACCGAACCAAAACCAAAATCTAAAAGCAGATATTAAAATAACCAATTCACAAGTGAAGTTTGTTCACAGTTGAGAGATGTGTTTTTAAAATATCATTAGCTAATTGAATGATATTTCCCATTTGATAGTTAAATGACAGAAGGGAAGTTAAAGTAATTTAAATTTAGTGGGAAGATTTGAGTCAGCCATTGACTGAATAGTAGTGGTGCATACATAAAGAAAACAAAAGAATTGATGAAGAATATGAGAGACTAATGGATTTTGAAATAATGAGCATTTTTTGCACTAGTATGTAGGATATTAAAATTTTACAGTTGATAGCTAGCTAGGGATGGAGAAGAATACATTGTGTGATCTGCTTAGATTTCAATAAAAGTAGAAAGCCAAGCTGAGTGGCAGAATTGATACTGAAATGGGCATGATCTATCATGTTATACTAATGCATCATGGAGGTGTTTAGGAAATCTTAATTTCTGTAATCCTGATGTCATATGATGTAGCTATACAAGCCTCTACATTTTCTTAACATGAAAAAAATAACCCATAGGAAATATACAGTTTTAGTCAATTTTGTGCCATTTACTATATTCGTTTTCAGCTTTCTCCCTTCACATTCTACCTTTCCTTTAGAGAAGTTGTAAATCATATTGGTTTTAAAAATCAATTGGAAAGCATTGGAATGTATGCTTGTATCACTAAATACCTTTCAGATGATAACATAGTATGGTGGCATAGCATGAGGTTTCAGTGGTTTCCATTTCATTTTCTGCACATATGAATAGTGGCAAAAACTATGTTAATTATTTATCACTAAAAATAGTAGTAAAATTATGTTACACATTTACTTGAAAACTTACATACATTCTTAAAGATTAAGGATATGTAAAATATGAAATAGAACTGTATTATGCATTCATATCAAACTACAGTATAGAGACTCATGTGCTCATTTGACATACACAAGATTAATATGTAGACTTGATCCTTTCTAATGTTTAATCTAACTATAAACCTTGAAAGTGTTTTGTTTGAATAAATATAATGATTATATTTCATGAGTGCAACAAATTATACTTAAACACTAAAATATACTTGACTCTTCATTCTTCCATGCTATTGTATTATGCAGTTCTCTTACAAGGAGTTTGGGAAAACTCCTTTTATTTACTCTTCTTTCCTTTTATCAAGATATATTTGTGGTATGATATATTTTTATTAAAAGCTTATCTCTGTGATTAAAATGAAAATCATGTACTTTTACATCATTGTCATCTGATACAGAGGTCAGTGTACAATTGAATATTTAAGGAACATCTTATTTTCTTTAATTGGAAACAGTTTGTGTACCATAGAATAAAAAATTTTTAAGAGATTTAAAAAGGAAAAAAAATCCCTGCTAGTCAAGAATTTAGGAAAATTGAAACCAGTCAATTCCAGGCATGTTTCCTATCCTTCTGTTTGCAATGACCCTGCAAAAGGCAAGCCACTGTCCAAACACTTGGGTCACACTTTAATTCCCTAATGTTCTTGCACTTTGTCTTTTGTTGCTCTGCACTTTCTCCCTCCATCTTCAAATCCTTAACCTCACTCCTCAAAACCTGTTTTCTTCAATATCATTTGTTATTAAGGAACATCTTCCAAATATTTCTTGACTCTTTGCCAAATGCTCTATTCACCTGCATATCCAAAACACACAAACAAGCAAATAATAGCAAACTTTGTTGTCCTTTGGTTTATGGATTTCCTTGGAATTGATTCTAAAATATCTCTTATAGTTCTTATTCATACCTAGTCAACACAGTATCATGTCAATGTAATCTATTGAATACTGACCTGCAACCTCAAGCAGATTGAGGATTTTGTAATCTAGAAGAAAACATTTTACTCCATCCCAACTCCTGCCTTCAATCATCTTAGGACACTTTGTATAAACTACTTACCCTAAATCCTTCCCACACTTACTTTAGAGATTTTTATCTCCACTGTATCAAAACTCCTCATATAATGCTAAACTCAGTGTCTTGTCAGCTGCCATTAGTGAAATTGTAAACACTAGAATCTTATGATATGACTACGGAGAGCTTTCCTTTCAGTTTCCCATTTCGCACAATCCACAATCTGGGAGCCAAGCACTGCTGTAAATTCTTACGCAACAGTAGGATCAAAACTAGTCTGTGATATCTGGCATAATTGATATTCATTCTCACATCATTATCTATTATCTATGTATCTATCTATTTATTTCTCTTTCTTACTCAGTTATTGTACCTCACTGGTCTGCTTCATGGACTTTGCTCCCTATACCTTCCTCTAGAACTTTGGTTCCATTCAGTCTACAGGCCCTCTCTCCCTTTGCCTTCTCAATGATTTTTGATATTTCAAGTATCCTCTATAATCAGATACTCCCAATTATAGGTGGCTAGTCCCAGCTTGTCTGCAAATTTTTATGCTGTATAATTTGGAACACATTTATTAAAATCCATGCAACACATATTTAATATAGAGAGAATATATTTATTATGTGCCAGGTATTGTTCTAGACACTGGGATTACAGTGGTAAAAAATTGGGCAAGATCTTTGCCTTCTAGGAGATTATCTCATAATTAACAAATTAATTATATTTTTATACATAACATATACTGAATTACATATATTAATAATTATGTATTATTACATTTATTTCTAATTATAAACTGACATGCAATGTATACATGAAACTGTGCACATAATTGCATACATTTACAGTTTCATATATTTATGAATAAAAGAAATATTTTAAACATAAGTGTGGCTCAAAATATGAGAATTAAAGTAAGTACAAGTAAATTAACATCTGTCCTTCACCCACTTCTTCTGATCTCACCCTCTGCTACAGTGTTAGAAGGTAAGAACCAGCAGATAGGAGATGAGAAGGAAGAGTTCTGTCCAACTTCTCAGACCATAGTTTTGTGGAGAAAATGGTTTAACATTAGAAAGGATTAAAGTTTGATTATTATCTGGGACTGAATACTTTAATTACTGACTTTAATTTGTAATTTAAAGTTATTTTAGTGGACAAAAAGCTTCTGCACAGCCAAAAAATCTCACCAGAGTGAATAGATAACCTACAGAATGGGAGAAAATATTTGCATGCTACACATCTGATAAAGGGCTGATAACCCGAATCTATATAGAACTTAGGAAAATCAAACAGAAAAAAATCAAACAACCCCATTAAAAAGTGGACAAAGGACATGAAGAGAAACTTTGCAAAAGAAGACAGAATAACGGTCAGCAAACATATAAAAAATTGCTCAACATCTCTAATCATCAGGGAAATGCAAATCAATGCCATAATGAGATATCACTTAACTCCAGTGAGAATGGCTTTTATCAAAAAGTCCCAAAACAACAAATGCTGGTGTGGATGCAGAGAGATAGGAACACTCATACACTGCTGGCAGGACTGCAAATCAGTACAACTTCTGTGGAAAGTAATATGGAGATATCTCAAAGAGCTAAAAATAGAAATACCATTTGTTCCAGCAATCCCACTACTAGCCATCTACCCAAAGGAAAAAAAGTTATTATATAAAGAATAATCTGTACTCCAGTGCTTATAGCAGCACAATTCACAATTGCAAAGATGTGGAAACATCCCAAGTGCCCAACAATACATGAATGGATTAATAGAATGTGGCATATGTATATGATGAATTTCTACTCAGCTACAAAGAACAATGGTCAACTAGCACCTCTTATATTATTTTGGATGGAGCTAGAGCCCATTTTTCTAAGTGAAATATGACGAGAATGGAAAAACAAGTACCGCATGCACTCACCATCAAATTGGTATGACCTGATCAACACTAGGGTACACACATGTAAGTAATATTCATCGGGTGTCAGGCAGGTGGGAGGGAATGAGTAAATTCACAACTAATAGGTGCGGAGTGCACTCTCTGGGGGGTGGGCATGCTTGTAGCTTTGGCTTGGGTGGCGCAGAGGCAATATATATAACCAAAATGTTTGTACCACTGTAATATTCTGAAATTTTTAAAAAAGAGGACTTTCTGTGAGTGACCATAACAGTCAGGGGACCTGTTGAATTTTCGCCCAGCGACTTAGGAGAAACTTCCTTCTATGAACGTATTTTAAATGATGAAGGAGACAAAACTAGGAAGCCTTATTTGAACTCAAGCTAAGTAAAGTATGATATAAACTAGAAAGAGAAATATGAGATCCTTTCCATGTGTCCTGCCTGTTCCATATATGGGTTATATTGTTATGGAAATACAGTCTCATAATATAGAGCGTGACAGAGGAAGAGGCTGGAAACATTAGATAAGGTAGCCATGGAAACAGTTCTCGGCTGTATTTTTAATTCCCAAATCATTCTTATGAGAAATTAAATTATTTTATTTCAAGATCAGCACATTCAAAACTGGATTGATCATATTTTCCCCAAATATGTCCTTATCTCTATATTAAAAACTTGTATCTGAATATATTTTTAAAAACTCTTAAAACTCACTAGAGAAAATAAGCAATTGAGAAAAACAACGGGAAGAAGACTTGAACTGATACTTCACCAGGGAAGTAATGCAAATGGCAGATAAGTACCTGAGATGATGCTCAATATCATGAGTCACCAGGTAAAAAGTGCAGATTAAAACCAAAATGCAGTATCTAACATTATACCTGTTAAAATAGCTAAAACTTAAGAAATTGATAATACAAGTACTAGTGATGATATAGAAGAGCAGGAGCCTTTACAAATTGCTGCTGGAAGCTAAAAATAGTAAAGTCACTTTAGAGATCAGTTCTTATTTTTAACAAGACACTTAACAATATAAACCAGCCATCTAACTTATACATATTTATCTAAAAGAATGAGAACCTATGTTTACAGAAAGACTTTTATGGGAATATCCATTGTAGTTTTATTCAAATAGCTATAGATGTCTCAATGTTATTGAATAATCAAATTTGTGCTATATAAATAGAATATTACTCAGCAATACAAATGAACAGTAAATCTAAGACTTTCAAAAGCAGTATGTTAAATAAATACTCCAGCTATTAAAAGCTACGTACTATATAATTTCTCTTATATTAAATTCTAGAAAAAACAAAATTATAGTGACAGAAAAGCAAATCATTTTTTAATTTTAAGAGAAATTCAAAGATATATTACATGAAGAACAATAGTTATAAAACTGCGTGTATTTTTAAAATATTTTCATAGATGAGTTCTAAAGAGGCCAGTGATTCTTTTCAAACTTTATCTAGAATTGTGGCATTCTTATTAGCCAAATTCCTGCTGTGAATAAGCTTCACAATTCAATACTTTTTCTGCTCTGACTTTCACATTCAAAGACTAAACCATATGATGCATTGTTCCCCACTGCTTATTAAAGAAGAATAAATATTAAAAAGAGTCAAATATTTGTATGCTTTAGGGTAGATATTGATGGCTTGGATTTAAGACACATAAATTCTGAGTTCTCTTCCAGTAATGAAGTGTATCTAACATGTGTCTAGCTGCTCATTATTTTAAGTTATCCAATGGTCACAATTTCAACAAAACTCATCCTTAACATGAAAGTATTTTTCTGATAATCCCTATATTATCTCTACCCTAACAGCTGGTCATTACTTCTGACACATTGAACAGTGACACATTTCAGCATTCCAAACGAAGTCTTGGAGAATTTGGATAGCAAGATCTCTAAAAGTATGGCATTAGATTAAATGGTTAATTGTGTCTTTTTAAATTATTTAATTATATAATTAAATAACTCACTGTGTGTATTACTAACACTTTTAAAGTTTCAGCTACACCAACTTCTGCCTCTCTGAGGCAGCTATGAATCACAGGTACTTGCTTAAATTTGGAACAAATATTGGTTTGAAAGAATGAATTGAAATGGAAGTTTTTTAAATGCAGTTTATATTATTGATAACCATGTTTGAAATACCAATCTCAACTGGCCTTTAACTTACCTAAACTACAATTCTGCTTTAATAAAATCTTTTTTTTACAGCAGTGGAAATTCCAAATGTGATCATTTGGGAGATTTTTGGATGCAATGATAGAAGGAACTTGAGTCAAACTGTCTCACATAACAAAGCAGTGATTTATTCTCAAAATACAGTTCCCAGAACAGCAGCATCAGCATCATGTATGCACTTGTAGAAATGTAATTTTTTTTAGCTCTACCATAAATCTACAAAATCAGAAATTTTAGAATTAGGCACATAAATCTTTGTTTTAACAAGTCTTCAAGATGATTCTGAGAATTTGCAATAAAAATGTATCACAGTTTTTTAAAAATGAGCAAACATAGACATGGAATAGACTCCCACTTGAGAAATAATAATTTAGAATTTGTGGACACTTCTTGGTAAAAATTTTGAAGTCAGTACTTGAAAGCAAAATTCAATTTGAAACATGAGCTTTCGCTTGGGTGAACAAGTCAGCATGTTGATACAAAAACTGCTTGGACCAGTTTGCAAATATTTCTTAAAGAAACCAAGTTGTTGTTATTTTTGTTTTGCTCTGTAGTTTTATCTTCCTGAAAACACACAAGCAAAAACTTGAAACAATATTAACATTGTGAAGATGACAAATGATCTTAGTCTTCAATTCTAATTTTAACATTTTAATAATGTAAACTCAGGTGGTCTTAACGTTTCATTCTGTCCTTGGTCATTCTTCAGCCCAAATGAGAGGACAGATTATTAATCCACCTGTTGACTCTGCAGGATCAGCTTTCTAATTGTGGCAGAGTTTAAGGTTGATATTATAGAACTTATCAATCAAAAATTTCAAAACTTCTTTAATTTATAGGGAAATTTCTCCCTGCTAGTTTAAGGGAATGGGCAATTGTTTTCTACTGAAACCATGTTTATTCTGTCCACATTATTTTGTCAATTTCTCAACTAATACAAGACAATTTTTTTCCAATATCTTTTTAGCATAGTGTACCTACAAGTGTCCTTTCTCTCTGGTGTGTAGTAATCGGAGTAGGAGCATCTGGCTGTTTTATGTGTGAAACCATTAAGTTTTTTCTAGACATTTTCTGCTTTTGTTCTAAGTTTCCTTCATATTGTTCAGTGAGGAGTTGGCAACATGGACAGAGGGTTATTTTCTATTTCAACTTTTGCTTTTATATTAAATCCTCTTTTTCTGGCTTAAGGCCATTCACCAAAAGTGTGGAGAGAACTGAGGTTGAATCTCTTTTAGGAACTATTCCTGACTGTTTTCTAAAGGCATTTTAAAGACTATTCCTGATAACTGAGTGAGAGAGAACTTCAAACATTATGTGGTTCTATTTTAATTGATGTCTTTTCCTTTCCAAACTTGAGTTAGGTGACACAAAAATCTCTTCTGTTTTTGTATCCTTGGAAATGTCAGGCTTCCAAAAGGGAAATGAGCAAACTCTCTCACATATAAAATGATGTCATCTTTTTCATTTTTGTTTTGATAATTTCTTTTTATCAAATTCATCTTTAGAGTTAAGAGATATGATTTATAAATCCAGGACTGGCTGCATATAATTTGTGAACTCAGTGCAATACAATTGGAGCCTCTTGTTTAAAAATTAAGAATTTTGATAAAACAACAGGAGAGCTTTAAATCAAGCACAAGGCTTTCTGAATGTGGGCACTTTTGTGACTGCACTGGTTGTATATCCATAAAGCTGGCTGTGAATGAACACTTTCAAAACACAAACACTTACATTTGTTTACTAATTCACCACATTTTTTCCCAACTTGCAAAATTTCAATTTCTCTTTCTAGAGATCTAGTCAGGCTCAGCATTTTTCAACAGTCAAAGTGATTTTTATCTCATCTAGTTATTTCTTTTTTCCATCTGTATATCAGCAACTGCTCTGCTCAGACTTGAATGTGTATGCTAAATTGGCATAAATTGACATAAATTTTGTAATGCCTAGCAGGCAACCATTTATATATTTATCTGCTGGACTGATATTATATGTTCTTCTCTAAGTATCAAATCTTATGACAAACTACAGAGGCAATTCGAAGTAGCTGTTTTTTCAGCAGTATACTGTATTGGAATCATCAATCCTGTATAGCTTCCAATATTAGAATACTGAAAAAATACACTCCTATAACTATTTTCTATCAATGATACAGACCATTAACATATTGAGTTGTGTAATATTTATAGTGTTGGGACAGTTTCATTCTTTATTTGTTTAATCTCTTTTTTCTTGATATAGGAGGCATATGAAGAGTTTATCCCCATGATTATCTTGAACAACCTAACACTACTTAGCAGTGTTTACTTCTTCAGTAGATATATTCTCTCCTTATCTTAAATTTTTATCATTCCATGTTGGATCATGCTAAATACTGCTCACTAATAACCATGAATTCATTACCAAACAAAATATGGTGATCCCTAAAATATTCTCTCAGAGCTTTCTTTCATCACTATATAGCTGCTTCTTCGTGGATGTCTTAAGTTAGTTTCAACATTTTTTTTTTTTTTGAGACAGAGTCTCCCTTTGTTGTCCCAGCTACAATGCAGTGACATCTTTATAGCTCACTGCAACTTCAAACTCATTGGTTCATGTGATCCTCCTGCCTCAGCCTTCGGAGTAGCTGGGACTATGGGCACATGCCAACACTCCCAGCTAATTTTTCTATTTTTTAATAGAGACAGGGTCTCACTCTTGCTCAGGCTGGTCTCGAACTCCTGGCTCAACTGATCCTCATGCTTTGGCTTCCCAGAGTGCTAGGACTACAGGTGTGAGCCACCATGCCTCCCAGTTTCAACTATCTGTGAATATGAATATCAAGATGTATTTTGTACTTTTTCATTAAAATATGCATGTTTTGTGTTATTTAAAACTTATATTTTCAATATTAAACCTATTACGCTTTTACAAAAAGTATTTCTTCATCTGCTTTGTTTGATAATGTTACTTTCAAAGTTCTTCAAAAGTAGATATTGATTTACATGGATGCAATTTGATTCATACATAAAACATAAAATAAACATTATCTAATTTTCACTGGAAGATTAAAAATATTTAATAAGGGAAAAATCTAAGACCAAACATTTTATTTAGTTAGTTATGTGTAGTATAATTCCAATATAGTTATTTCAAGTAGAATAAGTAGTATTATTGCTATATTTCACATTCTTATGAAATATTCTAGAGCCTGGAAAAATCTCTTAAATTTCAGGCAATCTGGGTCAAGGTCCTATAGCAGTTTCTAAGACTTTTCTGCTTATATCAACATTTTCAATTTTCAAAATTCACCAGCGGGCTCCCTCCATTAGAGTCAAAAGAAATCTTTCTCTTCCCTTCATTTTTACATGTTGATAGATTTTAATTTAATCTATCTGCAAGGTTGTCATACTTTCTGTAAGATCTCCTTTGATTCTTCATGCCAGCTTGTCAGCTGGTGATTCCAACCTGCTACAGTTGGCTTGCAATCTTTAAAATATTACTTGAGAGTAGAGTTCTATTTTAACTTTCCACCGTCATTCTTCACGAAAGCTTTAAATTAAATATTGACACTTTTCATATTCATTTAAAATATTATATGCACCCTCTGCAGTTCTTCACATTTTTGCATGAAATAATTTCAAACACAGGGATATATAATTCTACAGATCATTCTTATCAGTTTGAGCTTTCCTTGACAAGCTATTAATCTTTGAAATATTTTGCCCAGTGCTATGATGTACTGTCAGAAAAGAAGTGGGATTCATTGCTTCCAAATTCATTTGGGCAGAAATAGAACATCATTATAGACATTTATCATTTTTTACACACTCAAAATTTTGGTAAATGAAGTGCATCTAGGTCTTCTGTTGGATCATCACAATTAACACCTAAACAGTAAGAGTATGAAATACCATTTATCAGACTTGATTATGAATTAATACACTTGTTTTATCTATGTGATATTTATACCTGTCAAAAACTTTACCAACTTCAGTACTTAAAATTTTATAGCTGAGAGAATAACTGGGGAGTTAAGTATGTGACTGGGATATTATTGATAATAATTTCAAATATGCAACTATTATTGTTCATTTAACTCATTTGTTTTTACTTATAACAATTATCATTTGTGTTAAAATGGGTTAATTATTTTATAAAATGTAAGTTACATATTTGTAGGAACATTTCAAATTTCTCACTTTTACATATCCAGCCCCTAGTAAAGTGTTTTATATACAAAAGGGTCTTGATAAATAGATATTGATGAAGTAAATATATTAATAAGTGATTGAATTTGTTTCATATTAATAAAAACACTACTTCACTGAATATCTGAGTTTAAGTTACAACTTTGATTTTTGATAAATTACTTAGTCTTTTTGGACCTGAGCTCCCTTATCAGTAAGATTGGTGGATTGGGTTCATTGATTTCCAAGGTATCTCTTAAAACAAAAGGTCAATTATTTCACATATCTTAGATGCTAATAGAAATATCCCTAATACTCCTTTTTTCAACCCTTTATTTTTTTTCTAATTAGTGAATTCATGTTATTTTTCTTTTCACCTTACTGCGTTGTTGATTACAACAGAAGCATGGGAAATATAATTTATTGCCAGATTCATATACTAGTGAGTGTGTTTCCCCTAATTTGACCATTGATTCTTTGCTTGTTTTCTTGTTTTGAGTAATTTTTCAAAGAGTAACCTCAGATATATGCTTACTTCTTCATTCTCCAACTCTGAGTTTCATAATGTTATCTATAAATAAACTTCTTGGCTATAGGCAGGAAACCTATAACTAGCTAAAGCACATGTTGAAACCTAATAAGTTGAACATTTTTAAGAATTTTTAAAATATAACCTTATAACTTTTAGTAATATTTTACAATAAAAGTCTAGAAATTAATTTTAAAAAGAGAATTCTATTTGAGTATAATGATGGATATTAAGTAATAAAATGATAATTTAATATGGTACTACTTATATTCTAATTTAGCAATACTTTGAATGAAATAACATAGCAATGTTACATTGAAAGATATGCTGTATTATAAATCATGACCATAATTTTTTCTATAATAATAATTTCAATGGGAAAATTTTACGTTAGAATTTCTCACATGGTCATTAAAATAGACTGTGTAAAGTCAGGAATTAATGATAGTATAGTCTTTAGGCCACTTAGTTATTTTTAAATTAGCTGATAAGTTTACTGATGTACATCATTTTTAAAGAAGTTAAGGTAAAGCTGATAATTTAATTTTAATAACCAGTTAAACTTAATTTTAAAGAGTGTTTAGCTATAATGCTCTTCAATTTTAAAACAGATCTTGTAAAACTATTAAATTATTTCATAATTTGCTGTGGAATAAAAAGTTATGAAATAAAATTATAGTACTTTTTTTGTTTGATAACAAGATTACTAATTTATAGAATTTACGATTGTCTTCACATAATTCAAAATATGAGTAAATGAATCAACAAATACTATTGAATACATGCAATTTCCTTTTAGACTTGGTTAAAGCTGTTTAAAATAATGTACTGGGACAAAAATGTTTAACTACTGTATTCAGACTTTAATTATAGACTGTGCATATATCTCTTGACACCAAATCAGTGGTGCAGAATATAACTAATAAAATTCAAGAAACTATTTTTAACATTTTATTTACTTATTTATTTGACAAATAAAAATTGTGTATATTTATCATGTGCAGCAGGTTGTTTGAAATGTGTATACATCATTGAATTACTAAATTGAGCTAATTATAATATGTATTAATTCACATTCTTATTACATTTTGTAGTGAAAACAAAATTTTTACTCTCAGAAGTTTTCAAGAGTACAATATATTTTTATTAACTATAGTAACAATGCTCTACAATAGATCTGTTCAACTTATTTCTCCTATCTAATTGAACTTTTGTTTCCTTTGACCAACATCTCAATCCTACCATCCCCCAGTTCAGACCATTCCATTCTCTACTTCTGTGAGTTCAATTTTTTTAAATCCACATGTAGCTGAGATCATGCAGTATTTGTCTTTCTGTGCCTGGCTTATTTCACATGACATGATGTCCTCCAATTCTTGTTATTGCAAACAAGATTTCTTTTTGTTTTAAGGATGAATAGTATTCCATTGTTCATATTTGCCACATTTTCTTTATCTGTTCATATATTGATGAAAACTTAGATTGATTCCATACCTTGACTATCGGAAATAATACTGTGTTGAATATGTGAGTGTAGATATCTCTTCAACATACTGATTTCATTTCCTTTGGCTATGTACTCCATAGTGGGGTTGCTGGATCATATGGTAGGTAGTTCTATTTTTAATTTTGTGAGAAATCTGTTTTCCATAATGGTTGTACTAATTTACATTCCATCAACATTGTGCAAGGGTTTCCTTTTCTCCATAACCTCTCCACACTTGTTATCTTTCATCTTTTTGATGATAGCCATTCTAACAAGAGTGAAGTTATCTCTCATTGTGGTTTTAATTTCCATTTCTCTGATGATTAGTGATGTTGAGCATTTTTTTTAATATCACTACTGGCCATTTGTATGTCGTCTTTCAAGAAATATCTGTTCAGATTCTTTGCCCATTTTTTAATCAAGTTATTCATTTTTTTACTGTTGAATTCTTTGAGTTCTTTATATATTTTAGGTATTAACCCTTTATCAGATGTATGGTCTTCAAATATTTTCTCCCATTCTGTATGTGTCTCTTCACTCTGTTGATTGCTTTCTTTGCTGTGCAGATGCTTTTTAGTTTGATGTAATTCCATTTGTCTACTTTTGCTTTTGTTTCCTGTAATTTTGGAGTTCTATGCAAGAAATCACTGCTCAGATCAATATCATGGATATTTTTCCTCTATTTTATTTTTTAGTAGTTTTATAGTTTCAGGTTTTACATTTAAATCTTTAATGCATTCTGAGGTATTTGTAATATGTTATGAGATAAGGATCTAATTTAATTATTCTGCATGTGGATATCCAGTTTTACCAACACCATTTATTGAAGAGACTGTCCTTTCCTCATTACATATTCTTGGCACCCTTGTAGAAAATCTGTTCATCTATGTTTTTTTCTCTTGCCCAATATTCTCAATTTCTTGCTAAATTTCTAATTTTGGCCATTTATTGTTTTCCTGATTTTGCTGGTTGAATTGTTTCTCAGTATTTTCTTGAGGTTTGTTGAATTCTTTCTCAAGCAGTTTATATGTCTACATTTCTTTGGGGTCAGTTGCTGGTATATTATTTTGGTGGTGTTATGTTTCCCTGGTTTTTTTAATATTTCTTGTTGCTTTATATTGATCTCTAACATTTGAAGTATGAGCTAGTCTAGTTTAATCTTTGCAGACTGATTTTGTTTGGAAAAGCCCTTCACCAGTCTGTCCATATAGAGATTCTGGGTAGGCTGTCTGGTGTGGTCTGAGGGTATGCTTGCTACTGTAGTACTTGGGATGGCTTGCCTAGTGCCTTAATAAACAGGTGTCTGGACCTGAAACCTGAGATATGAGGGCAGGCTTGGAGCTTGTATTGACAGGGGTTGGCCTGAAGCCTGTGTCCACATGGACTAACCTGGCATTGGGATTGGTCTTGAACCTTAGTCTGCAAGGACTAGCCAGGTATTGGGATGGGCCTGACACCAAGGTCATTTGGGATGGAACTGTGTCCTGAGTTCACAGTGGCTATATTGGATCCTGTGTCTACAGGGGTGGTCTTGGATCCTCAGCCCATGGGGTGAAACCTGGTACTGGGATCTACTGGGTTCAGTATATACCCTGGGTCTGTGGGAACAGGTCTCAACCCTGGAGCCACTAGGATTCGCCTGGTGCTGGGTGAACCTAGAGACTGTATCCATATGCGGCAGCCTGAATGCTTTGTCCATAGGTGCTTACTTGATGATTAGGGTGATGGTGGTCAGCCAGGTGCTGGGGTAAGCCTGAAACCTGTGGCCATGGGGATTCACCAAGTGTTAGTGATGTTCTAGAGCCTGGGTCCACTGTGGTTGGACTGATACTGGGAGAAGCCTGAGGCTGCTGGAGCTGGCCTGGCACTGAGGACAGTCTGGAGCCTAGCACCACTGAGGTTGGCCTGGGTGGTTTGTTGGCCCAGAGTTTGAGCTAGCTGCACAGGCCTGGAACCTGCAGCTATGGGATTCCTCTTGGCCTGGGAGCAAGCCTGGAGGCTCCATCTTTGGGTAATGGCCTAGAGTCTGGGGCCGTAGAAGACTACCTGGCACTAGGTCTTACTGGGATGGGCCTAGTTTGGGGGTCCAAGGCAAAATCCAGTGCTCAATTCCCTCTCCTCCCATGCAGAGGTTGGGGTAGGGATCACACAGGTAATGTAAAACTGTCTTTCTTATACTTGTCAACTTGTCTTTTCTTATTTCTGTGCTAGATCCAGGTGCTGTAATTTCTTACCAGGTTTTCTTAACTCTTGTAAAGATATTTTTGCATATAGACAGTAATTCAAATAGATGTTTCTGCCAGGGAATGAGTGCTGGAGAGTACTAGTCAACCATCTTGCTGACTTCCATCCCTAAAAACCCTAATTTTTTACAAAAATTAACATAGTATCTTCAACTTTAATTAAAATAATTATTTGCATTATATGGCTATTTGCTTTTAGCAAATTCCAGTGACTAAGAATAAATATATAATGTGAACATTTTAGAATTTGTAACTAAAAATTAAAAAATAAACGTAGAAAATAGATCCATTTCTAATACCAGAATATATATATATTTACAGTAAATTTCTTTCATATTCAAAATAATGCTTTACTCATATTGTCTGTGTACATTATTATATAGGTAGATAAATAACATTGTTCAACATTATGTGTCTGTATATAATTTAAATTAGCTTAAACATATATACAGGCCCATTTTTGCATCAATGAGTTATTATGTCAAATTTTCAAAAATAAACATAAAATTTTTATATTAACAATGGAAGACTATGTTAGAATTTTATGTGCTGTGTCACAAATTCTGAAACAATTCATTAGGAAAGCTATTCCAAGTAAACAAATATAATCATATCTTATAGCAAAAGAAGCATAGCATGTGTAACAAAAAAGTACAATTATAAAATACTGTGACAAAGTAGTTACCAAAAATATCAGTCACACCAGTGTGAATGGGCTTAATGTACTTAATAAAAGAAGGACATTTTCATTTTGACACACAAAACAAGTCCAAGCTACATGTTGCTAAAAAGACAAATAAATCAAAATAAAGTTAAAATTAAAGAGATGAACAAGATAGACAAATAGAAAGGGACAGAGATAGAAACAATGATAGAGACAGGGAGAAGGTATGGTCAATCGTTTTAATACTGACACATGCAATTCAAAGGGAAGACGTAATGTTTATTTTTATGTGCCAAATTACACAGCAAAACCCATTATGAAGTAAATGCTACAGAATGAGAAACATGTAGATAGAAACACAATAATAATTGGATAATTTAATATACCACTCACATTACAAGACAGATGAACTGGACAAAAAGAAATAAGTTAGGAAATAAAACCTTAATGTAATCAGTTAGGTAGATTGTATTGCTCTATTTTGAATGCTACACCCTGATCATAGTAAATATTCCTTCTTTTCCAATGCTCATGACACATTTACAAGAGGTGATAATGTATTTAGTCACAAAGAAAGCATCAGTACTTTCCATGAAATCAAAATATTATAAAGCTAGAAATTACTAACAGAAACAAAAAGCAAAATATTCTATATTTGCCAAGGTTCTCCAGGGAAATAAAAGCCATAGGAGAAATACACACACACACACACACAGAGTGTCTTTGGGATACTGCATTTTAAATATGTATCATAAAAGATAAAAGTTGCCATCCAAAAGAAACAGAAGAAGGAAATTGATTTATGAACATTTTCAAGGAACAACTTGTTTCTTTCCTTGAGAAATGACTATGCAATAGGTATTTCCCCTTCTTATTCTAACAATACTGTTATCAATTGTGTACCATTCACCTTTATTTAAACAGAGAATATACAAGGAATTTGCTTTGTTTATCAGGAAAGACACAGAATAAATAAATATTTCTACCTCTGCTTAAAGTTTGAATCTCTGGTGAACAGCCTGCTCGTTTCTTGAGTAAGCATGTCGCAGTAGTGTGAATACCACTGGAGTGATTCTGACATTTGGTTGATAAGCTTTGCATTAAAATATATTTACAGAAATTCTGTTTAGCTAATATATAGCTCTTCACGCCCTTTATCAATTTCAAACACACTTGGTTTCCTCATGCATAAAACTTACTGAAATGTTTGCCAAGTAAAGCAATTCTAAATAGGAGTGAAAATAGGTAAAGAATACTACAACTGATCAGTTTCCCATAGAGCTGAGATAAAGCGAACAATCAAAGACAAGATAATAAGTTCTTGTTTTATTCATCTACATTTACTTTACAGCATGTCACATGCAAATATACACTATTAACATCATCTTTTTTGACACAATGGTTTATATGTTTTTGTAGCTATTGCCTCCTTAGTGTTTCATAATTCTATTCCCTAAGCTCTCAAGAACTATAAAAAGCATTTCTCTCTCTGCAGTATATTATCTCTTCATTTATGAAAGTGTTAAGAACATTTTTCATGCTAGAGTTTTGGTTTTTTTAAGAATTTATATTCATATAGCATTACATATCAATAAACAATCAAGTCCTAGTTCATGTACAACATGTACATGTTAAAATTCAAGATGTGTATGCTGAGTTGTCATGTAGTAAATTCTGGACAGGTTTTATCTTTAAATTAAAATGTTTTATCTTTAAATTAAGATGTAAGTTTTAGGTTTTAAAAATGTATTACTAGCATTCAGTACAGCAATTATATTTCCACACTTGAATTACAGTAACAGAATAGATTAATTTTTGTTTTGAAAAGTAAAATAAATTTATTTTATTAAATTTAGAAAAAATTACAGAACATTAGTATTGGTTTCAAATACATCCATGTATATATACATCTATAGATTAAAGCAACACTATCTATATTGCCTTGTAGTTAATTAAAATTTGAAGTTAAATATGAAAAGTTGGGACTGTTTTTGTAAACTATGTACTCTGATCAAAGAATAATTTTAAAGTATTAAAAATTATCTTTTTCCTAAACACTGAAACCAAAGATTCAATATGTGGAATTAAAAAGCAAAGGTATGAAAGGCTCTGCAAAATTTTCCTATTACCTAATATAGAATCACTATTTTGAGCTTGTCTTAACTGAATGTTCTGCTGACCACATTATTATTCCAATATCTAGAAATAATATCTCTCCTCATAAACTTTGCATATTCATAGCTATACTTAGACCAAGATTACAGATGTAGAGTTATATTATTTTCCTTCATTTTTCTAAATCTGTATTACGTCTACATGTTCTTATTTTCACTGAATTAATCTAATGTAATTTTTGTTGTTTTCCTAATAACTTGGTGATATGATATGTAACTTTAATTTGGAATATATACTGACAGTGAGTCACTATCTGCTCACTCCTTGCAGGCTCAGGCTTATTGTGTATCAAAATGATGATATCAAGAATGATAAAAAAGACCCTACAGTGAGATTCTTAAAATATTAAGTTGGCTAAGAAAACAGCCATTTCCCTAAATTTTAGAGTTTTAGAGTAGTTGGAGTGAGGGTATTAACTATGAGGGTCTATGTACAGATATTCAACAATGATAACATTTTATGTAATGTGATAGTCCCAGAGAAACTTTTATGTTATTTTATGGCCTCCTTGATGTTTCTTCTTTAATAAGTTACAATAAAACTTTTGTCACAAATTAATTGTAACACGTGACTTAGACAATTTCAGCTGAACATTGTAAAGAAAAAAAATAGAGGATTTTTTTATCTTCCAGGCTCATTACACTGAAGAAACTGTGCTATATGTCTCTCCAATTTCTCTCTCTGTCTCTCAATCTTAATGCCTTTTTAAGACTTGAGTATTTATTAAATATAATGATGTAGTTGCCTTTCAGTCTTTTAGAAAAAGACAAAAATAATATATCCCATGAAAAAAATTTATTTGAAATTTAAGGTTACCTTTAATTTTTAATTTTAATTAATATTTATCAGGGCAGAGCATGATGATTTGTATAAAAGAAAGATAAAATTAATTGAGTATATTGTTTTAACATCAAAACAAAAATATATTTCCAAATCAATACGTTATATAAAATATAAGTCATGGGATGAAAGAGGACAAGAAGAGGAGAAGACAAATGTTTCCTGTGTATACATAAAATGTGTCATTTAATTGAGCCAGCTTCTATCAGTTACTAATGTTAAATTTTTTATACATAAGAAAAATGGAATATGAGAGTTTTTATTTGTCTAGTTATTCAGCTAGTGATTCCAATGTCTGATTCTTAGTCCCTGACTTTTTCCTCTAATTTTTTCCCTTAGTATTCTAAATATAGTAAAATAAATGCAGTAAAGATTAGTGTATTGAAAATATCTTTTTTTGAGCTTGCATGCATTTACAGATGGATGACGTTAACTCCTTCACTTTTTTACTCTGAAATCCAGGGAAAAGTACTCAACCTCTCTCTTTCTTATCTGAAAGATAAGATTGGGTATGATAGTAATAACATACAGCAATGTTGTTGGGAGTAAATATAATAATTCATTTAAATCACTTAGCATAACTCCTGACACTTAGGGTTTTATTAGTGTTAGATTTTAATAATATCATTATAATTTATTGTTATCATTAGTATTGTTATGAGAATTAATGTTAGACAAACTGTGTGGAAATGACTAATAGGCAGTAAAAGATCTGAAATGTATCTCCAGTGCCTTTGAATCACTTTTACTCACTCTCATTTATTATTTCACTCACTCATAAGCTTCTTTCTTGCTTTATTCAATTGACAAATGTCTATTAAAAACACATTTTGTGTCAGGCAGTGTGCTACACATTGGAGAATGCCGGAAAAAAGATGGAGATTTCCTTCTGTTAAAGGTGTTATTCTTCACTGAAAGATAAAAAAAAAAATACTACTTTTGTGTGATATTTAATAACAGAGTTAATCTCTCAATAGTACTCAGGGAGCTCAGAGGAAAGCCTGTAAATCAGGATGAAAGGTTTGGACAAAGCCTTGCAGAAATACTCAAACTTTAATTAGACAAAAACAGTAGACAAGTACTGGTTGGAACAATGGTGTTGGGATGGTCTGAACAGAGACATGATGCTCAAATCTGCAATGATAAGAGAAAGCCTGAAAAATGCTTTGAAGGGCAAGTTGAATATGGCAGGATGTGTATGAAGCAGGCAGGAGATGAGGGCATACAGCTAAACTGAGGCCATTTAATGTCCAGAACATTTATTAGAAAGTACTTTTGGTATTAGCACCTGTGGAGGGAAGGAAAAGAAGTAAGATTTGACAGGGGGTAAGCCGAATTGCAATGCTTCCCTATGAAGGCATCAGCCAACCACACAGAGTTTTCTAAGTTAGGATATCCCTTCAAAATTGCCATGAGCTAGGGAGAGAGGCTATGTCTTCATATTCCTTATATTCTTTGTCTTTAGATGCAGGATACCTCTGGAAGGAGTTATGACCTTGACCGTGACAGTTTTCTTCAGCAGAGGTCTGACAGCTGAGTTCTGACAGCTCCTTATACAGCTGGTTAACTCCTTCATTACAGAAGAGGAATCTAGATGGAACACCACAGTGTCTACTACAGTTGTCTTGAGAACTTACTATTGGTTACCTGAACAATTTTTAATCAATGCCGTAAAGTACTTGAATCTTGCACTTTCTTTCTGTTGTGTTCTGAATTTAGTGGAGGATGACAATGCTTGCATGCTACAGGGAACATACAGACTGCACTTTGTGGTTATACATCCTTCACTTTATATAGATCTGTCCATCTGCCCATAATTACACTATTTTTTATTTCACAATATCACAGGGGTACAACATTTAGATTACATTTATTGTCTTCACACCACCCAAGTCAGAGGTACAAGCATATCCATCCCCCAGGTCGTGTGCACTGCACCCAAAAGGTATGCATATACCCATCACCTCCTCCTCCCTCCCACCTGCCCAATATGTGATGAATGTTACTTCCATAAGTACACATAAGTGTTGATCAATTAATACCAACTTGATGGTGAGTATATCTGGTGCTTGTTTTTCCATTCTTGTGATACTTCACTTAGAAGAATGGGCTCTAGCTCCATCCAGGGTAATACAAGAGGAATTAGTTCACCATTGTTTTTTGTGGCTGAGTAGAACTCTATGGTGTACATATACCACATTTTGTTAACCCACTCATATATTGTTGGGCACTTGAGTTGTTTCCACATCTTTGCAATTGTGAACTGTGCTGCTCTAAGCATCTGAGTACAGACGTCTTTTTCACGGAATGGCGAAGACCATCTTAACCGTTCCTTTTCTTCCTCCAGCATCTCACCACCTTCCACTTTAAGTAGTACC
>CAUYRT010064072.1:0-32997 GCA_963574885.1 Lepilemur ruficaudatus | reverse complement strand
CAACTAAAAATATATAGAAAAAACTAGCCGGGCATGGTGGCGCATGCCTGTAGTCCCAGTTGTTTGGGAGGCTGAGACAGTAGGGCCCGGGAGCTTGAGGTTGCTGTGAGCTAGGCTGACGCCACATCACTCTAGGCCGGGCAACATAGTGAGACTCTGTCTCAAAAAAAAAAAAAAAGAAAGATAATTGGAAAGTTATTGGGAGTCCTTGAAGGGATTTGGCAGCAAGGAGTGAGGGGAGATGAAGTAGGAAGAAAAAGTAATGATGACAGAATATTTTCCATTTTGATGAGAACCGTAAATCTATAGATCTAAAAACCAATAAACCCAAGCAAAAGAAACATGAAGAAAATGACACCAAGACATACATCATAATCAAATTGTTGAAAACCAGCGATAGAAAAAACGTCACAAACTCAGGGAGACAAAAAACCACATTATATACAGAATCAGTGTCGAATTCTGTTTTTTTTTAATTTTTAAAAAAAGTTGTTAAAGAGATGCAATCTCCCCAAATTGTCCAGGCTGGAGTCAGTGGCTATTCACAGGCAGGGTCATAGTGCACTGTAGCCTCTAACTCCTCTCCTCAAGTGATTCTCCTGCCTTAGCTGTATCCTAAATGAAAATTCAGTCTTTGTATTTTCATTTAGGATAGTTCCTACTGCTTGCTGTGTCTTTAGGTTTATGAATATTTCTTCTGTAGGCTCTAATTTGCTATTAATCCTACTCTTGATCTTAGCCAAAAGGCAGAGAAGCGGATTTTTGCTGTTAGTCCTATCAAGTTATTTCTCATCTCCAAAAGCTTGATTTTGGGTCGTCTTAAAAATCTTTTATTTCTCTGATTATGCTTTTCTTGACCTTTTTGAGCATGTGGAATATAGTTTTAACTATTTTAATGTCCTTGCCTAATTCTCTTATCTATGTCATTTCTGAATCTGTTTCTATCGATTGTTTTCATTATGGTTTTTATTTTCCTGTTTAGTTTCTTTGTTTGCCTGGTAACTTTATTTTTCGATATCAGACATTGTGAAGTTTCTTGTTGGTTGCTGAATTTTTTTATTCCTTTGAATATATTTTGGCTTTGTTCTGGGATGGTTATTTGGAAATAGTTCAATCCCTTTGAGGCTGTTTTTGAGTTTTGTTAAGCAGATCGGAAACACTTTATTTAGTCTATTGCTAATTTGCCTCCATTATTAAAAGTAGTACTCTTCTGAGTGCTGTACTTGATGTCCATGAACTATTTTAGAAACCTGTGTGATCTCTGATGTTTCATCTCCTCCATTCTGGTGGTTCTTTTCCAGGCCTTAGTAGTTTTCTCGTGCATTAAGTTAATTAGAACCTAGCCAAAGACTGGAGGGACACTTCTGCAGATCTCTAAATCTTGCTGTCCATGGCTCTCTCTTTTTTATAATTCTGTCCTATAAATTCTAGCCACCTTGGTCTCCTCAATTCAGTAAGACTGTCAAATGTGTTTGGGTTCCTCCTCTATGTTATCGGCAAAACTCTGGGCAGTAAGCTGGGACGCTCACAAGGCTCACCTCATGTTTTCCTCTTCTGTCAGATCACTGTACTGTGCTAATAGTTGAGTGTCTGAAAACTGATGTTTCATATACTTTAGCTATTTGTTTTAGTTGTCTGAGGCAGAAGGGTGAATCTGGTCCCAGTTACTTCTGTCACAGCTAGCTATGAAAGTTAAATAATATTGCACCTCACCCTCTTTCCTACGTGGGCACAAAACGTTTTGTGTGTTCCTGTTGCCAGTGGTGCCTGAATGTTTTATAGCATGTATGTGTAGCATTAATAATGTGTTTATTTTTAGTACTCAAACTCTTTATTTGGACTTTTGTGTTACTACCACATTGTGTGGTTCATAGACTAGTGTTGTTTTGTTACTAGCCTACAAAGAGATAAGTATGAAAGTTTGGAATAAGCATTTAGGAACAAAGTAATTTGACATTACCATGACATTTCTATTGTAACTTACAAAAATCCAGCTGTTACAGATTGGAAATAAAAAACCTAGTCCTTTAACCACAGGGAATTTGAGAAGTTCTGTGTTGGGCCATTTGGCCAAAATAACCCTTTAATAAAACTATTTGATGTATATAATTGGCTGTTGGAGAAAGAGTTTGTAGATAAGGATCCAAGACCATTTTGAGATTCTGGGCAAATAGCCCAGATAGCTTAATTACCTGCAGCTGAAAGCACTGCCTTTAAAGTTGTACCTCATCTCTGTGGTTCGCACTGTGAATTTGCTATTTTCAACCGTGGATATTTGAAAGAGTAAGAATTAAATTTGATTATGTAAGTAGGTGAATAATTCTTGGGTGTTTAATAAATCCTAGCCTTTTTATTCCTTTATATTTTTTCTGAATTTATTTAATTTTTAGGCTTAAAATAGGCTTCAGTTTTACTTTTTCCACCTTAATTTTTCATTACAGAATTGAAGAAGATGTTCCTGCTCCTTCTACCTCTGCAGATAAAGTAGAGAGGTAAGATTATTTACATGGTACAATTAGCTTCATATCTGGAACATAAACTAAGAGCAGTGCAGTATAACTTTGAGGACAGTTAGTTTCATTTAATTAACTGAACATTAAGGTACTTGTCTGTAATTTATAGTCTCCTGACAATGATGTGTAAAGGTTTTTTGCATTTGATTCAAAGATTAGAATTTAAAGTTATTTTGCTCTTTACTCATGCCTAACAAATGATAATCTATTCTTTCTTTGAATACTTCTGCTAATTTAATCTCTATTTTGTAAGGTTGCCATTTTCAGTTTTGTAGTTATTCTAGTTTAAAAGTAATTGACTGGAAAGCTTACCTAAAGGTCAGATGCTAGGTTGCATGCCTAGAGATTTTATTTGTTAAGCTTGAGATATAATTTCAGTTTTTGTGTTTTGGGAAAGCTTTTGACAAGGTTCAGAATTACTGGTTCTATTTAATCCTTCTGCAGAATAGCTTGCCTTGCACATCTATTTTTTAAAGTGTCTGGAGGGGTTTTTTTTTTGAGACAGAGTCTCACTCTGTTGTCCTGGCTAGAGTGCCGTGGCATCAGCCTAGCTCACAGCAACCTCTAACTCCTGGGCTCAAGCAATCCTCTGCCTCAGCCTCCCAAGTAGCTGGGACTACAGGCATGCACCACCATGCCCAGCTAATTTTTTCTACATATTTTTAGTTGGCCAATTAATTTCTTTCTGTTTTTTAGTAGAGATGGGGTCTCGCTTTTGCTCAGGCTGGTCTCGATCTCCTGAGCTCAAACATCTGCTCGCCTGGGCCTCCCAGAGTGCTAGGATTACAGGCGAGAGCCCACCGCGCCCGGCCTTGTTATGTTTTTTTTATAATGTCTTGAATCCCCTTGTGATCTTGGTTATTTAAAATAAGTGTTCTAAAAATACTACCTAACAATGTGTAAGACAATCTGGTTTTTGGGTGGAATGAATATTGCTCAGTATTGGTCCTAAACATGCTTGTGGGATATCCCAGAGGATTTAAGTTTCTGGACTGCATAAATGTAGCTAGGCTATATCTCACTCAAATACATAGTAATTATCAATATTATAAGCATTTGATTTTTAGAGGAGCAGGATATTCTGATTCTGAGAAAAACATGGAAGGATAGTTGGAAAAATCCTGATTATTTTCACTTTAGGTTTGTAACTACTGACCTGAATGGATTTTTAGTGTTATTTTTGGGGGGTGTTGTTGTGTGTGTGTGTGTGTGTTGGAGACAGGGGTCTCATTCTGTTGCTGAGCAGTGTCGTCATCACAGTTTACTGCAACCTCAAACTCCTAGGGTCAAATGATCCTTATCCCGCCTCAGCCTCCAGAGTAGCTAGGATTACAGGCATGCTCCACCATGCCTGAAAGGTTTTTGTTTTTCTTTTCTTTCTTTCTCTTTTTTAAAGAGATGGGGGTCTCACCATGTTGATTAGGCTAGATTCAAACTCTTGGCCTCAAGTGGTCCTTTTGCCTTGGCCTCGCAAAGGGCTAACGATTATAGGCATGAACCACTGTGCCTTGCCCTGGGAGGATTTTTAGTATTGGCTGGCAGTTATACCACATTTCCCTGATCAAATTGTTTTTCCATTCTGCTGAATAACTTTTTCTTAATATGTTCTTAAACATTCAACACCATTACCGCTTTTCTTACTTTTACCTGATGATTTTACTTTGTTTTGTTATTTTTGGTTTTTTGTTTGTTCAGTGAATAAATAATAGGAAGAGAAAGTTCTTAACACTGTCCCATAAATCTCTACCCACATATTCTCTCCTTTGGGATGCCTGTTCCTGCTCTTATTCAGCAGTTATCAAACTTTTTCTTGTACACCCTCAGGGTCTTTAGTACCCTTTCAGAGATTATGTAAGATCAAAACTATTTTCATAATAACAAGATGTTTGCCTTTTTCATTGTGTTGACCACTGGCAATAATATTACAAAAGTAATGATGGAAAAACCTGCTATCCCCTTAACATAGATCAAGGCAGTGGCACCAAACTGTACTAGCAACTCTTGTGTTCTTCCCTCCCACCTTCATTTAGAAATGTCCATGATAGGGCAATGTTGAACATTAGTACAAACTAAGTGTATTAATTCTCAATCCTTGACTACTACATGGCTTTATAATAATATGGCAAAATAGGCATTATGGATAAAGCACTTCTGCATATCAAAGTAGGTATGATGGTTGTCTTTAGGAAAAGCACTGGTATGATGGTTTGAATTGAGAGTTCAATGAACTATTTTTTTCATGGAACTTTAGTTCTACTTACTTAAAAGAGTGATCAACAGACAAACTGAATTGAATGTTTGGCAGGTGTTTTCTCCAAAATGAATAAAGTGAGCTTGTCACTTGAAGGGAAAAAACAACTGACAGTACCTGTTGCCAGCGATAGAATGTGAGCTTTCAAACAAAAATTAAGATTTTGGAAACTCCTGTGAGATTGACAGTGTCCTAATACTTTAGGACTGTTCTGATGAAATTGATGGTGGTGGTTTTTGAAATTGTGGTAAAATAAATACACATAATGTAAAATGTACCATCTTTTTAAGTCTATTGTTCAGTAGTGTTAAGTATATTCACATTGTTGTACAACCAATCTCATCTTGCAAATCTGAAACTATAACAATTATACACTCTCCATTTCTCCCTCCTCCAGCCCCTGACAATCACCATTCTACTTTCTGTCTCTGAATTTGACTACTCTAGGTGCCTCATATAAATGGAATCATACAGTATTTACCTTTTTGTGACTGGCTCATTTCATTTAGCATACTGTTTTTAATGTTCATCCATGTTGTAGCATGTTAGAATTTCCTTCCTTTTTATTGTGAGTACTGCTGCTATGATCATGGTTTTACATAATCATTCATAAATAGAAGATCCAGCGTACAAGATAGACCAGTTTTTTAATGTACCAGTTTGAGAAGTTCATTGATATGTTTTCAAATTCTACTTTACAACAAACCTTTAAGGAATTACCACTTGTTAGGTTTTGAGCTAGTAATATCAAAGAATATCTGCAAGTTATCTGAAAAGGCTATTTAAATATTCTCCTTTCCAACTACGTATGTGTGACATCAGACATTCTTCAGTGAGAAAAACAGATCAAAACAGATTGAATGCCGAATGGTGGCTATGAAAATCCAGCTATCTTCTATTACTAGACAGTTCAGAGACTCGCAAAAATGTAAACTCGTTATTCTTACTAAAATTTTTTTGTTTTGAAGTTATTTTTCACAAAAATGATGTTATTAATATGCAACATTTTATTTTAGTTTTAATTTCAGCGTGGTGAATACTGATAGAGATAAAAAGAACAGAGCTCCTGTAGTTGTCTATGCAGCAATACTACTTTTCTTTCCTATGAGATTGTTTGTACAAACCTACTTTGTACAAATAAACTTTGTTGACCTTTCATACCCTGTCATCTTTTTCCTCTTCAGTTTCTTTGGCAGGAAAAAGTGAAAGATGTGACTACTTTATTTCTCTGCTTCCTCTTTTATTCTTTCTTTAATCAAGATTTGTCTCCACCATTCCACTAAAATAGTCTTGCTTATAGTCATTAATTTCATCCATATTCCTTAATCTACATTTCTCAGCCCTCTGAGTTAATCTTGTCAGTAACATTTGACCCAATTGATCACTTCCTATACTTTTCTTCATTTGGCTTCTGAGATACCATTTTCTCTTAGCTCCTTTCCCCTCACTGGCTATCCCCCCTGCCCTGCCCTTCTTCCTCATCTTCCCTACCTCTAAATGTTGGATAGCTCCCAGGCTTAGTCCTATAATTTTTCTGTCCTGTTTTGTCTTGTCTTGTCTTATCTTGTCTTGCCTTGCCTTGCCTTGCCTTGCCTTGCCTTGCCTTGCCTTGCCTTGCCTTGTCTTGTCTTGTCTTGTTGTGTTGTGTCTCATGTCTCGTGTCTTGTCTCTTGTCTCGTCTTGCTGTGTTGCCCAGGCTGGAGTGTACTGGCACTATCACAGCTCAGTGCAGCCTCGAACTCCTGGGCTCAGGTGATCCTCTTGAGTAGTTAGTATTACACACGTGTGCCACCACACCCAGCTAATTTTTAAATTTATTTTAAGAAACAAGGGTCTTGCTATGTTGTCCAGGCTGGTCTCGAACTCCTGGGCTCAGGTGATCTCTTGAGTAGTTAGTATTACACATGTGTGCCACCACACCCAGCTAATTTTTAAATTTATTTTGAGAAACAAGGGTCTTGCTATGTTGTCCAGGCTGGTCTCAAACTCCTGGCCTCAAGCAATCCTCCCACCTCATCTTCTCAAAGTGCTGGGATTACAGGGTGAACCATTGCACCCCACCACCTCTCTCCTGTACTAATAGCTACTCCCTGTGTAATCTCCCCTGTTAAGTCCTGTGGGTTTAAGGACATGACTCCCATCCCATTTGTATCTCTAGTCCCTATATATCTCCCATCTGTACTTACCTCCCAAATTGCTCCCTTTTAACATCTTGGAAGCCTAAAAGGTGTCTTAGAATTAACATATCCAAAACTAAATCCTGTACAGTAATTGATTCTCCTGTTCCTCACTGGTTTTTCCTTCAGTTGACTTCATCTCAGTAAATAGCAATGTTGTCATAGAATTCTTGATCTAGATTGTCTAGATTTGAATCTCTGCCATTAAGTCTTAGTTTTTTCTTCCCTAAAATGAGGTAATAATCCAACAACTTTATGAGGTATGGATACTAGAATTAAATGTAAATATAGGTAAAATTCTCACAGTCTATTAATGGCTGTTAAAACCAGTTGCCTGGCCCTCCACCAAAAAAATAGAAACCTTTATCTCTGACTCTTTCATTCAAGAAATTATGTATCTAGGCCCAGTGCGGTGGCTCACACCTATAATCCTAGCACTCTGGGAGGCTGAGGCGGGTGGATCGCTCAAGGTGAGGAGTTCGAAACCAGCCTGAGCAAGAGCGAGACCATGTCTTTACTAAAAGTAGAAAGAAATTAGCCGACAACTAAAAATATATAGAAAAAATCAGCCGGGCGTGGTGGCACATGCCTGTAGTCCCAGCTACCTGGGAGGCTGAGGCAGAAGGATCGCTTAAGCCCAGGAGTTTGAGGTTGCTGTGAGCTAGGCTGACGCCATGGCACTCGAGCCCAGGCAACAGAGTGAGACTCTGTCTTAAAAAAAAGAAATTATATATTTAGTCCATTAGCAAATTCCAAAATAAGTATATCCAGAATTTAAACATTTCTGCTAGTACTCAGGTCCTTGTCTAGAGTTTTTTTTTTCTTGTCTACTTTTTTTCTAACTGGTCTTCTCCCTACTACTCTTCTTGTTCTGTTTTACTCTGTACTGATATGCTGGTGCTCTCCCCCCCTTCCCTTTATTTCCTATATTTCCCACAATTTTTCCCATAGCTTAACTCTAGCCAACAAAGTTTTCTGTTTCTCAAATACTTTCAAGAATGTGCTTCTATTAGAGATTTGAACTTACTGCTGCCTCTGTCCTGGAGTGCTTTCCCCCTATGGCTTGCCTGCTTACTTTCTTCAGTTCTCTGCTTCAGTTTTACATTGGCAGTGTGTTCTTCCCATATCAGTCTTTTTATAGTCACAGTGCCAATAGTAGGTGCCCAAATTTGATTGATTGAATTAAGAAAAGGGATTATCCTTCCAAAAAACTTGGCTTCCATTAATGGAACTTAGAAACCATATATATACACCTGTAAAGCATCACAATTAAGGTAGTGAACATACTCATCCCCTCAAAGCTTCCTCATCCTCCTTTGTATTTCATTCCCTCCCCAGCAACCATTAATTTGCTTTTGGTCACTGAAGATGAGTTTGCATTTTGTATAATTTTATCTAAATAGGATCATACAGTATTTTTTTTTGTATAGCTTCTTTGATTCAGCATAATTATTTTGAGATTCTTCCATGTTCTCACATGTATCAATAGTTCATTCATTCTTTTTGTTGGTGAATGGTACTCCCTAATGTAGATATATCACAATTTGTTTATCTGTTTGGGTTTCCAGTTTTTGGTTATTACACATAAAGCTACTGTGAATATTTGTGTACAAGTCTTTGTATGGGCATACACTTTCAATTTTTGGGTTAATACCTAGGATTGGAATGGCTGGATCATACGGTAGCTATGTATCTAACTTTAAGAAACGCCCAAACCATTTTCTAAAGTGATTCTACCATTTTACATTCTTACCAGCAGCCTATGAGAGTTCCACTTGTTTTACATCCTTGTCAGCACTTAATGTAGTCAGTCTTTAAACTTTAGCCATTCTAGTGGGAATATAATAATATCTCACTGTTGGTTTAGTTTGCATTCTTTAAATAATAACGTTGAACATCTTTTCATGTGCTTATTTGTCCTATATCTTTTTTTTTTTTTTTTTGAAACAGAGTCTCAGTCTGTTGCCTGAGCTAGAGTGCCATGGCATCAGCCTAGCTCACAGCAACCTCAAACTCCTGGGCTCAAGCGTTCCTTCTGCCTCAGCCTCCTGAGTAGCTGGGACTACAGACACGCGCCACCATGCCTGGCTAATTTTTTCTATATATTTTTAGTTGGCCAATTAATTTCTTTTCTATTTTTAGCAGAGACGGGGTCTCGCTCATGCTCAGGCTGGTTTCAAACTCCTGACCTTGAGCGATCCGCCAGCCTTGGCCTCCCAGAGTGCTAGGATTACAGGCTTGAGCCACCTCGACCGGTCCTGTCATATATCTTTGATGACATATTTGTTTAAATCCTTTTCCCTTTTTTTATTGGATTATTTTTATTATTGAGTTGCAGAGTTTGTTATATAGCCAACTCCTTTGATAGTTTTGCATATATTTTCTCCCAGTCTGTGGCTTGCCTTTTTTGTTTTTATAACTGTCCTTCAAAAAACAATAGTTTTGGCTGGGCTCGGTGGCTCACGCCTGTAATCCTAGCACTCTGGGAGGCCGAGGCGGGAGGATCACTCAAGGTCAGGAGTTTGAAACCAGCCTGAGCAAGAGCGAGACCCCGTCTCTGCTAAAAATAGAAAGAAATTAATTGGACAACTAAAAATGTATAGAAAAAATTAGCCAGGCATGGTGGCGCATGCCTATAGTCCCAGCTACTTGGGAGGCTGAGGCAGAAGGATCGCTTGAGCCCAGGAGTTTGAGGTTGCTGTGAGCTAGGCTGACACCACGGCACTCTAGCCCGGACAACAGAGTGAGACTGTCTCAAAAAAAAAAAAAAAAAAATTAAGAGAGCTTCTGAGTAAATATCAGAATCAGAAATCTGTAGGTAAAACTATTACAGGGAGACAGGGCACCAGGATCGAGACACAAACAACAGAACTATAAGCAGCCTGAGCACTATAGATAGTTAGAAAGACTTGAGCATTTCTCAGCTGATACTAGCTGCTACCTACCTCTTCCTCTGCAGCTGCCATGGGCTTCCTCAAGGTACAGGCCCTGACATTTGTTCCTTTTTGCCATACCCTAGCAACAGCTGTTATCTGAAAACTGGGGAAAGGATATCATGTCCTGTACTCTAGGGTGTTTTCTCTCCCCATCTTCTTTCCCTTCTCCAACCTTACAGATATTTAAAAAGCTATAGAAGAGTGACTCTCTATGAAGACCTAAGTTAGCGTTCACTGTGAACACTTCAAAGAATGGAACCATCCCAGCCAGCCTTGATGAAAACAGCTCAAGTTGCTGCTCCAGGCACCACCACAGGGAACAGCTGCTTGCAAGCATCTGGCTGTCCCACTAAGCCCTCTGCCCATAATACTCTGTCTCTACTATGTATCTAATGATCCCCCCAAGTATCTAATGATCCATGAAAACAATCACTGACATAAGCTTCCAAGTTTAGTTAACTCTGATAAATACTGGAACAAGGATCTCAGATCTGGTATTTATCTGTCCTTAGTAGAAAATGGGAGGAACACATAAAGGTATGATGACTATGTAAAGACAGGGACTGATTGTTGTTTCCTTTGTTTTTTCCTAATCACTAAACTCATGGAAAACAACCATTTAAGAGCCACCACCCAACAAAGGGAAATGGACTCCTGATTCAAATGAATACTAGAAATAACAGGAGAGGAGAATGACCTTCCTTAGAATTCTCTTCTTTTAAGGTTCTGTTAACTTATTTTTAAGCTTATTCATTCCAAAGCTGATAGAAGCCATAATTTAAATATAAGCATTGGCCTTTTAGAAAAGCAATCACAAATATAACATTCGTAGACAATTAACACTCAAGTCATTTTTGAAAAAAAGGTTTAAATAAGAACCATATAAATGTATAAAATATTCCGCAAACATTTATTGAGCACTTATTAGACATCTTCCAGTTGCATGTTTTTGCAATATACAAAGTACTTTTGCAAGCTCTCCCTCCAAGTAAGGAGGAGTCTTTACTGAGGGCATCTGATGTGCAAAGACTGTGCTCCCTGCCCTCGTGGCCAATTTATGAAGCATAAAAGGCATTGACAGGAAAAGTGTCTAATTCAAAAGCAATTTACACTAGGCTGCTATGCACTGACTCCAAATACAGTGACTCTCCATTTACTAAAGCCCTCCTTTTCTTCTGTACAGGCAGTAATTTCCTGACTCCAGGATATATTCTCTGCTGTTTAGAAGAATAAAATTACATTCTTTCCATTTGGATCTCCAGATTTCAGTAGCTTTCCTGCTGTTCCAGTGGACCTAAGCTTCCATATGAATGGCCAGCACTGGGGACAACCCCCTAAGACATTCTTACCCCAAACTTTTAAGGTTTCTTAGGTTCAAAGTTCAATAAAATGAATTGTTTCTCCTTTTCCTATTCTGTATGCTCTAAATTCTGTATCTTATATTTGATTTATTGTGGCTTGGTCTTTGGTTCAACATGCTGATTTTTACCTTTTATCTGTACACTGCATTATCATTTGCAAAACAAATTCAGGAAAGCAACTAAGCATTTATTGAACATGTTTTCATAAAAAAAGGCAATAGCAAACCTGTACAAATCTGGAAAGGCAGTCTGTTATAGCAAAAAAGGCAAATACATTAAACAGTTTGAAAGAACTGCAATTTCCTACAACTTAGCTAAAACTCATTGCCTAGTAAATTGCTTTTAGGGGAATCAGCTTTAGTGATTGGATAAGATTGTTGTAATTAGCATATTTAGTCTAGGTAGATAGAAAAGCAAAACTGAAATGCTTGAAATGATTTCTCTCTTCCTTAAACATTCCTGATTATATTCTTCATTCTCCTCCCCACCCCACTGCCACGCTCACAGATGGCAAAATAAAAAACTGCAGTTTATATTTCCATTAAAATGATTACAAATTCAGAAAACAAGTAGAGTCCAAATTCAGTTTTCAAAACCACATGACAAGGAAAACTCAGTTTAATGGTTAGTAGAGAAAGTAAGCCTTCTACCTTGTCAAAATTTAAACACTTCTAGGAATAAATTAGATATTTTTCCCCAACAGAATGGAAAAACCATTTGTCTACTTTTTTGTTTGCAAAAGTTGTCACAATAGAATGTGATATTCTCACACACGATTCCGTTTTAAATTTGTCTTAGTGTTATATTCTTTTACTCTTTAAAATAAAAGAATGTAACACTAGTTACTAGTTGGGGACACCATTAAATTGCAGCCTAGTATCTTGCTTAAGAGCAGGGACTTCAGCTCTATCTTCATGTGGTTGAATAGCCTATGGCCAGTTAGTTTAAATGCTCTCTTCCTCACTTTTCTCAAGTGTAAAATGAAGGAAATAAGAGTATCTACTACACAGAGTTGCTATAAAGGTTAAAGGCATTAATATAAAGGGCTTAATAGAGTCCTTAGCAGATAATAAGTGTCATATAGTAATTCCTACCATTACTGTAAAGAAAATAGTGATAATTGGGGGCTTCTTTATTTTTAAATGCTATATTACATCTTCCTTCACGAGTACCTCCAGGATTAGCCGATAGAAAAAACAAGAAATGGAATTTGGATAATTACTGTCATAGTTATGACTACATGAGCAGATTTTAAGATAATAGTTTCATATATAAAACCCATAAAAATAACTAATGATTTAAAAAGCCATAATATAAACCATCACTAATATGAATTATTTATATGTGTCTGATTATCTTCAAATTAAGAACATTTTGAGGCCGGGCGAGGTGTCTCACACTTGTAATTCTAGCATTCTGGGAGGCTGAGGCAGGAGGATCGCTCAAGGTCAGGGGTTCAAAACCAGCCTGAGCAAGAGTGAGACACCGTCTCTACTAAAAATTGAAAGAAATTAATTGGCCAACTAAAAATATATAGAAAAAATTAGCCGGGCGTGGTGGCGCATGCCTGTAGTCCCAGCTACTCGGGAGGTTGAGACAGAAGGATCTCTTGAGCCCAGGAGTTGGAGGTTGCTGTGAGCTAGGCTGGTGCCACGGCACTCTAGCCCAGGCAACAGAGTGAGACTCTGTCCAAAACACAAAAAAATTACAAAAAAGAAAAGAACATTCTGAGAAGATTTTCTTGACCATTTATGGGTATAATATCAGTCCCATCTGGTATGGTAATAATGTTGCATTACTGAATTAATGATAAATATCATTGCATTCTTTGGCCAATCAAAAAAGAAATTAAAAAGTTTTATTATAATATTTTGTTTTCTGTCAGTCTAATGTCTCATCCAAATGTATTTTTGCATCAGTTTTATTGAGATATAATTCACATAACAATCAATTCACCCATTTAACATATACAATTTAGTGCTTTTAAGTATATCCACAGAGACGTGCAACCATTGGGACAATCAAGTTTAGAACATTTTCATCACTCCAAAAAGAAACTCCATAGTTACTAGAAACTCCATAGTCAGTCCCTTTCCCCCTTCCCCTGCCCCTGGCACCACCAATCTACTTTCTGTCTCTACAGATTTGTCTATTCTGGACATTTCATATAAATGTAGTCATAAAATATGTGTCCTTTTACGTCTGGCTTCTTTCTGGTAGCATAATCTTTTCAAGGTTCATCTATGTTGTACCACGTATCAGTTCTTCATTCCTTTCTATTGCTGAATAATATTCCATATATGGATCTACCACACTTGTTTATCTATTCATCAGTTGATTGACATTTCAGGTGCTTCTGCTTTTAATTATTACAAATAATACTGCTACAAACATTTGTGTACAAGTTTTTATATGGACACATGCTATCATTTCTCTTGAGAATACACCTAGGAGTATATACTAGAAAAAGGAACATTCTGGGAAGAATCCATAGGAGTGGGATTTCCGGGTCATATGGTGACTCTATGTTTAATCTTTGAAGAATTGCCAGACTGTTTTCCAAAGTGGCTGCACCATTTTACATTCCTACCAGCATTGCATGAGGGTTCCAACTTCTCCACATCCTAGCCAATACTTGCTACTATCTTTCCTTATTATAGCCATCGTGGGCACTATGAAGTGTTATTCAAATGCATTCATAAGGTACAAAAATGTAGAAATAAAATTTTTTATGCCAAGAGAAAAGCATGAAGAGAATTAAACAAAGGATCCTGCAGTCAAGCTGGAAAAGGAAGCAAGAAATGTTTTTAGGCCTGTTAATCTCTTGTCTTTATGCGACCAACTGCCCTTACAAAAGTGTAAGGATTGTGGGGCCAGCCCCCAATTTCACATCTGGGGCTTATAATAATCATAACAAGACTATTCTTGATTTGCTGATTTATGTTACAAAAATTTCTTCCCATATTGTCCCCTATTTGATCCAACACCACAAATCTTATGTGGGAAAACATTATTATTCCCATTCTGTAGGGAAGGGCTCTAAGGACTGGAGAAGTTAACTAATTTGCCCAAGAGAACATAGAAAACAAAAGAAGAAAAGAAAAGAAACAGAAATTGACGGAGTTGGGCCTGGAAGCCAAATTTTTTATTTCAAATTCCAGTCCTTGGTTTCCTATTTCCTTATTACCTCCACCTCATCTTTGATGACCCAGAAAGTAATGCAAAGTCAAGAGAAAGCAGAGGGAACTGTGGGTGTGAGTGAAGCAATTACAGGCAGGAGGACTGGACATCACAAAGTGCCTGCAATCCTATGGCAAGAGGGCAGCTGGGGACAGAAGAACACATTGTGAAAGCAACAACAATAATGGCTGAACTCCCAACCCTCCAATAGTCAGGAAACCAGGCATACAACCACTGTAGTCCCTAAATTCTGAATATCATATTACTCTGTACTAACAGAAGTATATTGAATTACATACACCATTTATTCAAATGTTTATTGAATAATTACTATGTGATAGCCACAGCACTAAAATGGTTGAGATAAAAATAACAATGATTAACATTTTCCAAAGTAAAATTAAATGACACATACTCTAAGCCTTTTACACGTAGCATCTCATTTAATCCTTATAAAACTGAAAAAGAAGTGTTATCAGAATCACTTTTCTATAGAAAAGGAAACTGAGGCACAGAGAGGTTAAGCAAATTATCCCAAAAATCACAAAACTAAGAAACAGTGAAGACAGAATAAGAACTCAACCAGCCTGAGCAAGAGCGAGACCCTGTCTCTACTAAAAATAGAAAGAAATTAACTGGCCAACTAAAAATATATAGAAAATATTACCTGGGCATGGTGACGCATGCCAGCAGTCCCAGCTACTCGGGAGGCTGAGGCAGAAGGATTGCTTGAGCCCAGGAGTTTGAGGTTGCTGTGAGCTAGGTTGACGCCAGGGTACTCTAGCCCGGGCAACAAAGTGAGACTCTGTCTCAAAAAAACAAAACAAAAAACAAACAAACAAACAAACAAAAAAAGAATTCAGGCAGCCTGGTTCTTAACCACCACCCAATCCTTCCAGCCAGATCTGGCTTGGCTAGAAGTCACATGAGTTGATGCAGAGAGACCAATAATACTAATTAATTCCAGCAACCATTTGTTAAGTGCTCACTAATCCATGAAGCCCAGGGGCAAATTCTCACCTCAACCCCATGAAATACTTTTATTTTCATTGCCATTTTACAAATGAGGAAACAGAGGCTCAGAGAAGTGAATTAACTTGTCCAAGGGCACAGAGCTACAATAGCTAATGATGTTGACATGATGCTTACCATATATCTGTCAGGAACTGTTCTAAGCACTAATTCATTTAATCCTCATAATAACATTATGAGGTAAATTCCATTATTAATCATCATTCTTAATGAAATAACTTGTCCAAGGTCCCACACTAGTAAGCAAAGCCAGGGTTCACTCTCGCTTAAAGTTCTTCTCCGAACAACTTAATGCTGACACTCAGCCACAGAATGGCTGAGCAGAAATTCAAACCTAGGTCTAACTCCTGAGTCAGAGAACCCTCTGTCTTCTTCCCAACATGTCTAAGATGGTCCTTAAACCTGCCGCAGTGCAAAGCAGTGCTAGAAAGAGGGGAGTGACAAGTGCTCTGGGGACCCCAGGGAAGGGGCATTTAAACTACATCTTGGGGCTAGGCATGGTGGCTCACGCCTGTAATCCTAGCACTCTGGGAGGCCAAGGCAGGAGAATCGCTTGAGCTCAGGAGTTTGAGACCAGCCTGAGCAAGAGTGAGACCCCTGTCTCTACTAAAAATAGAAAAATTAGCTGGGTGTGGTGGCGCATGCCTATAATCCCAGCTACTCAGGAGGCTGAGGCAGGAGGATCACTTGAGCCAAGGAGTTTGAGGTTGCTATGAGCTAGGCTGATGCCATGACACTCCAGCCAGGGTGACAGAGCAAGACTTTGTCTTAAAATAAAATAAAATTAAAATAATAAAATAATAAAACGAAAAAGGGAAAAAAAGAAAACAGAAAACAAACTGCATCTTGGAGAAGTGCTTGCTGGACAAAAAGAGGCATAACACAATTTAGTATATTTAAAAGAAATGAAAAGTAACCCTATCCAACGGAGAATTTAGAAGAAAAAAGATATAGTAATGTACAAGACTTCCTGTACTGAGGGGGGGAAAAGATATAGTAATGAAGAGCAAAGAAAATAACTTAAAAAAAGCGTTTCAGACTGAATCAGAAAAGGTTCATTTTAATTTTTAATTATTAAGTACTCTTAAAAACAAGTTTTATTCCCTTTAATTTGACAAAGAATACATATTTTAAAAAATCAACAAAGAATACATATGCATAATTTGCGTTTTGTAGCATTAAAATTAATTAATTCTGACTTCTAACATTGGTCTCCTTCAGGGACCTTTGCAAGATTCTCCTTCAGGTTCTGTAATACAGCCATTTAGAAACCAAAATGAGCCGAGAAATTCAAGCCAAGAACTGGAAGGAACAGGGGCCGGCGTGCAAGTCGTGGCTTAAACGCCGCAGAGCCGAATTTTTTTTTCCCCTGGTAAACTGATTTATGACCACACGAAGGGCAGCTGCAGAACCAGTTAGACCATAAGTACAGTTCTCAAACATAAGCCCAAGAAGCAGGATCAGGAAGAGACGGAAATGGCAAGGGAGGCCCTGAGGGTCATCGCTTGTTCCTGGGTTCAGGAAGACTCGGCAAGTCCTAACTCTTGCAGCAGCCAGGGGCCGATGGACTCCGCTGCCCAAAACGTGCTCCACCAGGGAGATGGCACAGCATCAGGGCAGCCAGACAAGGTGTCTCCACGCCCCCTTGCGGACCCAAGTGATTGATGACGATGTGCCAACTAGGTGATCGGCACAGGGCTTCAGAAATGTTCTCTCAGTTTAGTCCTGCAAAAACCCTCCAAGGGAGGCGCAGTGATCAGCTCCATTTTATAGATGGAAAAAATGAGGCTCCGGGAGTGAATTAACACTCGTCAGCGAAAAGGAAAACCTAGTGAAGGCGATCAGTGGGCTCGCGGCTTTTATCTACGAGTAGAGGGTCCGGGGTCGGCTCGCGGCCCTACACCGACAGCTCTCGCTCTCTGGGCGGACTAGGCGCGCGCTGCCAGCAGGGAGGCCCCACAGCGCCAAGTACCTGGGGACAGGGAGCGCGCGCGGTGGGTGGTAGCCAGTCTGCGGGGGCAGGGCTGCAGCAGCCCGGCTAGGGCGCAGCGCGCACCGCCGCTCGCCCGCGTGCGCCCCGGCAGCCCCGCGCCAGTCGGGAGTCCTCAGGGCGCAGGGCTGCAGCTGCCAATCGCGGGCGTAGCGACGACCATCCACGCGCCCGCAGGAGTCCGGGCGCCCCGCGCGAGTCGCAAGCCACGAGCCACGACGCGCGTGCGCGCAGGACTGCAGCGGGCACGGGCTGGCAGTGCCACCGCGAGCCCACCCGCTCTGCCCCTCGCCTTACCGTAGCTGCTCCCCTGTGACCAGGACCTCAGCCATGCGCTCCAGTTCCCTTTGCTGCGCCCCGCCACTCCCGCTGGTACTGCTGTCGCTGCCCGCGCTGCCGGCGCTGCCGCCCTGCTCCATGATTCGGACCGCGCGGCTACCACTGCCTCAGCTGTCCTCCGCCGGTTTGGGCGCTCGAATCAGCCTGCCCTCACAGAGGCCTCCCCCGCCATCTTTGTTCGGGGCAGTTCGGTTGCTCTAACAGGATTGGCTGAAGAGGGAATCCCTGTGGGTAGGCTGAGGAGCTAGGCGAGTCCGGCCGCTGAAACTCCAGCTTGGGGGCGTGGCTAGAGCCCCGCGTGGTCGGGGGCGGGGCCGAGGGAGGAAAATATAAACATCTGGGCGGGGCGCGGGTTCTGTGCCGGTGGAGGTTGAGTTCGGGAGCTCTGTTTATGCACAAAGCTGACGCTGAGGTATCATGGGGACAGGCCTGGAGGTTACTAGAGAAGTGTGAAGGCATTTTTATTATGCTTTCCATATCCCCAAATTGCCGGAGCATAATAATGATGGCAGTATAGCCGAATAGTGAACAATGAAAGATGTGTATGTCCCTGCAGGGCATGGAGAAATTAAGCATTCTTCTCACTCCAACCCCTCTCACCAAAGACAGTATTTACTTTATGATGTAATCAGTAAGAACGCTGACCTGGGAATCAAACAGACCCGCGATCCAGCTCCTCTCCTGTAATTTCCCACCTAAATGTGCTTAATCCTCCCTTACCAGAATAAAAATAACTGGCTATCACTTGTTGGCATCTGCTGCATTAAAGATATTTAAAATATGTTGTTACCTTTTTAAATTATTACAGCAGATCATAAAATGGGAATTCGTTTCACATCAGGAAGCGGGCTCAGAGAGGTGAGGTAACTTGTCCAAGGCAAGTAGGTAATACGTGAAGAGGTAGGAATCAAATCCAGGCCATTCTGGATTCAAAGCAGTGTTCTTGAAAAGACTGCCTCCTAAAATGGGGTTGTAATAGTATCGTCTACTTGTAAGAGATTGTGTTCTGTTTTTCTGTCTCACGCGCAGTCAGAGTCTGGTTTGCAGGAAGGCCAAGTGCTGCTTACAGTATTCATGTTGCGGTAGTAAAGTGATTCCATGTATTGACACTTTATGCAGTTTTTGACAATTTTTGCATATATACAAGTGTCTGCACCCTTAAAACTGATAAACGTGAAGCTATTTTTTAAAAAATACTATCTTGAAACACATAATTCCTCAGTTGTAGTAGTGGAAGTATGTATGTAGTAGAAGTTTACAAAATAGAAATGAAAATGAGAGGGACATTACAACCAGCTTCTCTTCTATGTATATTTTGTATTGATTCTGGAATTCAGGAGTATTTATGCCTATTATCTTGCAGGCTTATTGTATTTTATTGTTGTTGCTTTTTATTTTTAAAGATCATGCTAGCCTTTTCTAACATTGTATAGTAGAAGACTGACTTCTTAGCATTAACTTAAATTTTGCAACACTTTGAGCATTTACTCTGTGCTTTACATGATGCTGAGCACCCTGTTTATATTATTTAATTTAAAACCTTGAGTGTTCTGTATTAATTTCAACTTACAAATGAGAAAGCTTAAACATAGGAAGGTGAAGTAATGTGCCTAAATTTCATACCTAGAAAGTTAGGCAGTCCTTAAACCCTAGTTCTGAAGATTCCCAAGGCCTTTTCAGCCACACTTCAGAAAGAGAATAGTTGTCTAACTTTCTAGTGTATCGAACCGTAAAAATTCTTTTGTCACAAGAAATTATCTAAATTTTTTAACTTTTTCAATAGGTCATGGTAGAAATGTAGACAGAGGGAGACATAATTCCCAGTGAATGTGATTCTAAGAGCCTCATTTTGCATAAAGTGCAAAAATCATTTAACAGAAGAAGAAGTCCCAGAGTCACTGAGATTAATAGCTGTTTGTTGCTCATGTTTTAATCATACAATTATTGTAGAAATATCAAGAATTTTCGTGGGCTTCTCAGTTAAAGGTCAATTCTATCCTGATTCTGTCACTTGCTAACTTTGCAACCTTGTGCTAGTGACTTCTCTGCACCTCTATTTCCTATTGATAAAACAGGAATAATAATTCTTACTTTATAGAGATGTTGTATGGCTTACATGAGATAACATTATGTAAAGTTTCTAAGATTCATTTCAGTAACAAAAACTTATAAGTTTATGATAAAAAAGCACCTCAACATAAGGGAAAAAAATCTTCAGGGACTTGATGCTACTGCTTCAGTGAGGGTAAAAAAGCATGGTGGTGGTTTTGTTTTCTTTTGTTTTGTTTAGTGCCTGAGGAGAAGGGTGTGTGTGTGTGTGTGTGTGTGTGTGTGTGTGTGTGTGTGAACAGGAAATGGGAACTGGTTTGCTGTTATTGTTTTAACCTTTCTTTTGACATATGAGACACACCATGCTTCACTGGGTAAAAAGACACAACCTTTTTCCTAACATAAAGAAAGATTGGTGAACTGAATTTGGAGGACATGTCCCTAACTATAAGCCCTGGAGCATCTAGTCCCCAAATAAGCTGTGATCTGTGTTATTGGTAGCAGACAGAAGTGCACTGATATGGCAATTAATCCAGCATGAAGATTTTAGAAAAACTGAGAATTCTGATAGACCTCGGTTTGATTCCTGGTTCCATTTGGGTAAGTTCATTATCTTCTCTGAATTTTCTGTCCTATTTCTTAAAGTTAAGATCATACCACCAATCCCATTGGGTTATTGAGAGGATGAAACAAAATTTAATGAATACACTTTCAGGTAGGAACTATTAAATGTGAGCTTTCTCTTCCAGCTCTCCTCACTAACCTTTTTGATGCCTTCTGGCTGTTGCTGTTTTGGTGCTTTGGGGTCAGTGTTTCTCAAAGTGTTGGTGGGGAAGGACCAAGTGTGTGTGTGTTTTCAACCCATTGAAGCCTTTGGTGAAATACAATAAAAATGAAAAAAAAAAAGACATAAAACAAAAGCCCAAATGTTTTAATGTTGGGGGTCAATAGACAGAAAATGACTCTGTCAAATTGCTATAAATGCTTCTAAATAATTTCCCTCAATGTCTGTCTCCTTGTATTCTCATCATGAGTAATGGCCATCAGTTGGCAGACCACACTTGGAGTAGTTCTGGTGTAAAAAACTCTTGCTAAGGGTGAGCAGCAATGTGAGATGAACTTGGATTAATGAAACATGTGAAAGAATAGTCAACGATAAAGCTTAATAATGTTAATTGTCATTATTGTTGTTGTTGCCTCTTAATATGCATTTGTTTATTCCTGCCTAATCTTAAAGACTAACTTAAATGCCATCTTCCCTGTATTATCTTCTTGGACTCCCCCAGGCAGTTTGTTTCTCCTTCCTATGAATTTACCTCTTCTTACAAAAGACTTTGTTTTCAACCATTGATGGAAGTCCCGATTCTTTAGCTACCACAACTTTTATTTTCTCTTTGTGAATAGAAGATTAATGGTTTAGCAACATTCTGTCCATGTATTTCTGTTGACAGATCCTTTAAAAAAGGGACTTATCTTTAAAAAATAAATGTAAAGATACAGAAAAATAAAATTGCCATGGCTTTATTATTCATACTCATTTTTTGTATTTTTGTCATGTTTGATTCATCTTTTTGTAGCGATGGAAGTAAAACATTACAAATAAAGTTGAGATCCTCTCTTCCTTCATGTCCAGCCCTTCTACTTACTTCTTCCTAAATCCTCTTAATCTTCACCTTGGCTCCCTGCTGCTCTTGAATGCCTAATTCCTTGGTGTATGCTGCCACCTAGCGATTACTTTTTACAATGACACTAAATGATTGTGGGTGTCCTAAGGAGAAAGGGCCACTGGCAAAAGGGTTTGTTGGGAAATTTGGGATGGAGGTTGTGGTTTGTCCTATTATTGGAAGTGCTACTGGTTTTTAGTGATCAGGGACTAGGAATGCTAGATATTCTCATTTGTTTGGGATAGAACGTCACAAAGAAGGATTGAATTGTTCCAAATCTTGAATCTTTCTCTTATAAGGTATTTTTGGCACACTTTGAATATATAATCTGTATGGTCTGGAATACAATTATTGTGTACATAGAGAAAAGATTGCACTTTGTTCTGTCCAGAACTTTACCAAGAAAGGTTTATTATTGCATAAAATTACTTCACTTTTGTGCCATTTGTGTGGTATACCATCACAGGAATAGCACAACTTTTTCAGTCTGTGTTCGCTAGCTGTCACATGTGGAGTGATCCTATGTATGTGTTGACTAAGAATATATTATTTAGCCAAAGTTTAAAATGACAAATATACAAAAAGAAGTGATGGCAGTATTTAGTTAAATATTGTCTTAATTCCCTTAACCTACCTCATTAGGCCTTCTACTATAATCATTTAAATATTGAAATTTATTTATTTCATTATACATTATTTCTCTTTTATTTTTCTTTTTTATACTGTTAAGGGGATGATATTGATGTTTTTTAAACTATGCACACAGCAAAGTTTTGTTATCTGTGAATTTAATGACAAGAAAATAAAGTGAGAATTACATACAATGTGTTATTTTTAAAGGAGACTTTGAATTAACATATGGGATTGAGATTTTTTTAAATGGAATAATAAATTATATTTATTGGCTCTCATTATGTGCCTGGCCATGTTCATGGAGTGTTATATGTGTTAGACATTTATTTCTCAAAATAACCCTGTGAGTTGGCTACTATTTTTCTTCCCATTTTTCAGATGAAGAAACTGAGGCCTAGAGGGGGTTGGCCAAGTCTTCTATAATAGAGCCTGGGTTTGAACCCAGCCGGGGGGCCTCTCCGGCTTTAGAGGCCACTCTAGTTGTTCTGCCACTATGCTGCCTCTGCACAGAGACAGATCACTGAGCGCAGTGCTCTTCTCACAACCAGTCGTGCTGTTTTGTTGGCTTTACTGACCTCACACCAGCCCTTGAAGGTGTTATTACCTCCATTCTACCTACCTGCTGAGAGCCTTTCCACTATTGGCTGTTTCAGACTGAGAATGTGATGGCAACATCTACTTCACAGGATTGAATGAGAAAATGTGAAGGACATTTGCAAGTGCTATAAATTGTATTAGCTCTGTGCCCCTACAGGCTAGGATAATCAGCCAGTGCTTTCCAATTACAGAAAAAAAAAGGGAAGCTGGATATAGTGATGCATACCTGTAGTCCCTGCTACTCAGAAGGCTGAGGCTGGAGGATCGCTTGAGCCCAGGAATTCCAGCCCAGCCTGGGCAACATAGAAAGACCCCATCTCTAAAAAAAAAAAAGGTGGGGGATTCTGATGGTACTCTTGAGATCCCCCTGTTCTGACTCCTGGGTTGTCATAGTTCTCAATTACAATCAAGAAATAGCCTAACACATTCCAATTGTGTCAGCACAGTATGAAATAGGTTTTATTTATTTGTTTCTTGAGTGTATAGCTTCTCTCTCTACTCAGATTATAAATAATTATGGCACCTTTGTCATCTTCCTCCCTTTTCCTTCACGGGGCTCAGCCAAGCTCTACGCACAATAAATGTACTTCAACAGTTTGGTGCCTTGGGACGTTAAAATATTATTTTGTCCTCAAATAAAAAACACTTCTCAAATGAAAAATACCATTGATGTAGAAGTTATGAAACATCTCTACCTTTATCTATCACAATAGATGACGTGGGAAATCATAGAGTTTTGATATAAATGTGTGGTCCCTGTGTGGTTTTGCTTGACAACAGGCCCACAATAGTTCTTCTCTCAACAGAGGCACTAAGGACAAAAAGAAACTCAGAACTTTGCAGGTTTTTGACAATAAAAAGTCTTAATCTTTGAAACAAAACAAATACAAAAACAATATTACAAATGTAACAGCTGGAGGTAATACTGCCTTTATTTTATTTAACAAATCATCGTACAGTGCTTACTATGTGCCGGATACTATTCCAAGTGTTTTACAAATGTTAAATTATTTACTCACATTCCTATGAGACAGAGTGCTAATCTTTAGCACCTGTGTGCTCTCCAATTCCCAGGTCCTTTCCCAGCTCTACTCTGTATCACAAGGGACGTAACCCTGCAGACTGCACTTCCCAAACACCTGTGAAGTGTGGCCTTCAGTTAGATTCAGTTAATGGGAGGCATTAGTGGGAGATTGGAAAGCAGACATTTCTCCTTCACATTCTTTGCCTCTGAGGCTTTAGGTCCTAAACGGGTCCATTGTAGTTCCCATATGGGCCACAGCCCCTTGGGACCAGGAACCCTGACTCTTCCCCTTGTCTCTCTGGCCTGGGGATAATAGAGGTTTTTTGCTGTTGCTATTCTCTCAGTTGCTTCGCTATTCCTCTTTTTGGTTTCTCAGATCTTTCATCACCCAAAAAACCAATTTCCTAGAGTGCTTTCCTTTCCTGCCACCTTGCACAAACTAGATACTCTACAAACCGATGGACCAGTTTGACCTGTTGTCTTCTAGATACGATGGTCCCCAGGACCAAAGAAGTGAGATACCCAGACCTATTCTATCCAGGGCTTCGCTCCCAAACCTGGCTTGTTTTGCACAAAACCCACAAGATGCTTTTAGAGCCATAATAGACTAGGCTGGAATCAGACGTTGCCACGTCCTGGCTGTGCCACTACGGCCAAGAAGCCTGCTTCTTCTTTTGCAAAACGGGATGACCAAGGGCCCACCTTACAGGGTTGAAATTGTGCGTGCAAAGTGCCTATCACGGGGCCTGCCACTGCCAGAAGAGGAGACAATTTTGACGGCGAGGAAATGGGCACACCGGCTGCAAACAGGAGCCGGTGGGGGTGGGGAGCGCAGCGGAACGGGTGGGTGAGGGCTCCGTGTCGCGCCCTGCCGGGTCGCAGCTCTGCGTGGAGACCGCCCCCGGGAAGTCGCGTTTCGCTCCAGCACACCGAGCCCTGCGCGAGGCGACCCGGCCGAGGAGCGGCTCCCGCGCCCGGCTGCTTTTGGATCTTCCCGGGGACGCGCCCGCGGCGCGCTCCGCCCCGGAAACACGCCCCCGGCCGTGTTGGCGCGCTTTTGGAACAGGCGCTTTCTGTCGTGTGCGTTTCGCAGGTCTCTGCCGCTTGCGCTTGCGGGCCAAACGGCGGGACCCCCGGACCCGGCGGAGCGATGAGGAGGACCCGCGAGGAGGTGGACGCGACGCTGCAGATCGCCAAGCTGAACGCGGCCGAGCTGCTGCCCGCCGTGCACTGCCTGCGCTTCGGCCCCGGGGCCAGCGGCGCGGCCGCCGGCGACTTCTGCCTGCTGGAGCTGGAGCCCGCGCTGTGCCAGCAGCTGGAGGCGGGACACAGGTGAGCGCGGGACGCGCCACGCGCCGGCCGCTTTCCGAGTTTCTGGGCGCGGAGACCCAGGATGAGGAAACCGGGCCAGGGAGATGCGACGGTGTGGCCGGGGGCTCACAGCGGGCTGGTGGCCCGCTCCCCAGCACGCCGCCTTTCCCGGAGGAGTCTAGGCCCCCGCTAGGCCGTCCAGTCAGCTGGACCGAGGGGACGTCCAGCACTGGCCCAGCTGACCTTGGGGACACGTGTCAGCGGAAACAGCGCAGGAAATAGAAACTCCGTCAAGTTTTGAAGGCAGTAATGGTGATTCCAGGGACTCCACAGAACACTTTGTCATTCTACCTTAAAATACAATGGTAATATCTCATATTTATAGAGTTTTTCTTGCCTTCTACCTACATTTATTTTACTCAGACAATAAGTAGGACGCTTAGAGAATAAGTTTAAAGACGTATTACGGACTTGGTAATTGGATGAGACCCTCGCCCCCCAAAACAGACTTGCTTGGGGTCACTCAGTAGGGATCTGAAGCTGTTTCTAATTCTAGGTCAGCTACGAATTTGCTGCAAGACCACTGCTTAAAAAACACAGTTAAAAGTAAGGTAGTTCTTGAAGGCAATTTGGAGAAGTCTAGAGAATCGCTCTATCCCTCAACCTTGTGCAGTCTCAACTGCACTTTAGGAGTTGGAGGCTGTGGCTTGACTCTTCCGCAGCTTCGTTCCTCCAACACCTACATTTTATTAGGCAATTTTTTCCTCTTGTAGTTTCCTTTTAACTGAATCCTTCAGGCTGCCTTTCAATTTTCATACTTTACCCACCAAAGAGTGTTACAGTTAACTAGCCAGTCTTCAGAAACTATCCTCAGGTATCTTTAAGGCAACTTAGTGAAAACTTCATTCATCTTGTTTTCATCTCAGCTGAGTTCGTGGGGATTTGAGAGGAATTCAGGTGTGAAGACCTTCTCTTTTCCAGTTATAGTTAATCTAGTTGGTAGAAAACTAGAAGGATGGAAAACGTGTTTTTGATTTGGAGAGGGGTGGTATAAACAAAATATTTCAAAGCAGGGATAGTGCAATTAGAAATGTATGTACGTTCGTGAATCTATTAAAAAACATTAGCACCAGGAATCTAAAAAACCTTTTAGTCTTTTCACTTAAATGAAGTCTTAGTTAAAAACAATCATACAGTCTTCTATTTCGGGTTTTATTATTATTATTATTATTTTTTAAAAGAAACAAATTGTGCACAGGGGGGTTAATGCTTTACTAGGAAAACTGCTAGAACCAACTTCCTTGTCATCTCCATCTTTGTCTTTAGTCTTTCCTCCTCTTCCTCCTCACCTTCCATTTTCTCCTCTTCCTTCATCTTGCTTTTCTTCAGCTGTGATGAACTTCTTTGTCAGAATCTTTTGTTTGGTTCAGTTTGTAAACATATCCTTTTCATATTTTTCATTCAGCCTTGCAGGCTTTTTTTCATAAGGTCCCAATTTGTTTGCATCATAGTTGATGGTTAGGCCAGGATGTGCTCCTTTGATTGATCGGGGGTACTCAGAGCAACTCTTGGGTGGGTACCAGCAGCAACAGCACGGCCATCTTTGGGGAGCTTATTAGAAATGCAGAATCCCATTCCAGATCTACTGAATCCGAATCTGCTTTTTAAGAAGATTCCCTAAGATGCCTATGCTTAAATTTGAGAAGTACCACTTTAACATGTTTTAGAAAATCATGACATCTTGAGTGAAATTTCCAGTTGTTTTGTGCTTTTCCCAGCAGTTTGTGCAAAGATGCCATGTGGTGACATTTCGCCTTTCACGGCCTCCTTGGATCTGTCTTGCCCATGTTCAGTTATTCTTCTTTAGCTAGGCTCCAAGTGTTCATGTGGCTCTCACGTGTCCCAGTGCTTGCTCTGTGGAAGACATCAGTGTTCCACAGGGACCAGACACAGCATCAAGACTTAATTTTAAGTTTTGTAAAGTTCTAGAGGATTTTGGAACTGTTTATAAGGAAGATGTCCACTGGAGTCTCAATAAACCATATATTTTTCCCCCCATTTTCCTGCAGTCTTGTGATTCGTGGTGATAAAGATGAGCCAGCTGTGCTGTGCAGTAAAGACAAAACATATGACTTGAAAATAGCAGACACTTCGAATATGTTGCTTTTCATTCCCGATTGTAAAACTCCAGACCAGCTGAAGAAGGAAGAAGTGCAGTGTAACATTATTCACACTGAGGTGCTATTTTTTTTTTTGTCCCCGATTTATATGTGTGAGAATGACAATGCTTGTGCTAATCTTGCCTTTAGTTAAAACCTTTAGGTATAAAATGTATAATTAAGGGAAACTCGAGAAGTTTATTAATGAAATTTGAAATTTCTCAGCATTATTATCTTTTTTGTTTGGAGTCTTGTGAACTTGTCTATATTTTCCCATTTTGATTTTCAATCCCAGACAAGTTGATCTTTTTTTGTAATGTGGAAAGTTTGCTATTTGGTGACTCATTCTAAAAGTTCTGTCTATTTTTAGTAAATTTTGCTGTGGATGTGTTTTGAAAGGAGACTCCCTCGAGCCATAACTAGTTCCTTTGGTAATATTTATGAGGTAGAGAAATGAAGAAATTTGAGTTTTTGAAGGAAGTGTGTTTCTTAGCTCTGAAGTTGGTTTAATTCATTAATGTCTGTAGCCAAGCATAACAAATTCTTAATTATTTTGGAGAATGTTGATGGTAGTTACCAAACAAAAGTCTCCATCCTGTCTAGGTTGTTACACATATAACAATCAAAGCATAGCCCTTAATATTTTTTGAATGACTTTTGGCCAACTATACCCTTAAAAATAGAATTGGAGAGGAAAGAAGGGAAAATGCTGGGAAGCTTCAGTGATTCATGTGATGTTACTAGAACAGAAGAACTTCCAGTAAATATTATAGCTTGGTTTTTATGGGTTATAAGTCTTTCACTGTAATTAATTAGAAATATTGGCAGTTCATCTTTTTGTAAAAGATAATGTTATTTTTCCATCACTTATGTATTTTGTAGGTGTTTTTGTGAGGGCATAATAATAGCTGTGAAAGCCTTTAAGCTCTTGTTTGTTACAGGAATTCTGTGTACTGATACTGGATAAAACTTAAAGATCCACTAACCAAGTCATAATCTGTCGTTGTACTTCATATGCCTAAAAGGGTTAGATAAGGAATATGCTTGCAAAATAGGCTGGAGTTGACAAATGGTAGTAGATACCCAGGAGTGATAGGGAGTGGTCGGGTCTATGGCAAATTGGACAGCACCCAAGTAAGTGGATGGTCACTACTCATTTGTCTTGTGGGAAAGGAGGCCCAGCATTGCTAGATCTTCTGAAAGCAAAGCTTGAAATTTAGATTTTTGGGATGAAATCTCTTATTTTTTGATGTAGCAATGAATTAATTGAAACTATGCCAACCTCCCTCCTCATCCTCACCACAAGAAAGCATACGCCAATATCTGTGCATTGGACATAGCCAGAAGCAGGCTGCCACTTTGAACTATGGATAAAACCAGTCTCTTATTTGGTCCTTAAGCTCTTCTTCTTCTTTTTTTTTTTTTTTTTTTTTGATGACAAATAATTTTCATAATCTCTTCTTTTGAAGGCCTTAAGATTCAGCATCTCCTTCAGGCTCTACACCTTGTCTTGTTAATCAAGCCTTATCCTAGTTTGAGAGTTAGAAGCATCCCCTGTCCTTGCATTTCAGAGTTGGAAGGCACCCGGGAAGTAATCCAGCTCACCCTTTTTTTTTCTTTTTTTCATGAAACAGTTATTGGGCACCTACTAAGTACTAGGCACTGGGCAAGTCCTGGAGATATGGAGAGGGATAACGATATTCATCCATTCCCTATCCTCTGTCACCTGGATTTGAGTTATAGGCCTCTTACTGTTTCACAAGTCCAACAATGGAACTAGCTCTAGTTGTAAATAGTAGAAAGTTCTTGCATTGAACTTTTTCTCTCCCTTCTGCTTAATTTTGACATCATGATTGAGACAAACAAGGGTACCCCATTCCTCTTGACGTCCCATTATTGTTGGAAGACTATGATAATACCTCTTCTTTATTTTCTGCTTTCAGCCTAAGTATATTCATTTTTATAATAGTTGTCTCCACCTGGTTTGCAGAATTGTCAGTACCCTAGTCATTTATTTCCTGGGCATACTCTAGTTTCCAGAGTACATTTGAGATGTGACACTCAATATTGGTTCTTGACTATGCTGGCAGGGTCTTATTAATTGGGGTTTGTAAAGATGCTTCCTGAAGGTGCCCATCCATCTACTTGAGATGGCTAGTTGGGTATTTTCCCAACAGAACGCAGAATACTTTGGCTGCATTTTCTTCGTACTTGTTGAGGGCAGATGGGTTAGCTGGAATTTTGTATGAAATTTTCTTTTAGAATGGCCCTTAAAATGTTATGATATATTATCATTTCTAGATCTTTGGTTTTTCCAATAATTATTGGGAATTAAGAAGATGTAGACCTAAATTAAAGAAGCTAAAGAAACTTTTGATGGAAAATACCTATGAAGGACCTGATAGTCAAAAAGAGAAGGATTCCAACTGCTCAAAAGTAAGACTATTTTCACTTTTTTATTTGGAGTTTTAAAAAAAAACACTATAATTAGAGGCACTTAATGGTGACATTCTTACTTTTTAAAGTTACGTTGTGAAAATTTAAAACATACCTGAAAGCAGAGAGAATAGTATAATGACCCCCACATATTCGTCATTCACTGGAATACTTATTAGCATTTTGTGAGTCTTGTTTCTTCTATCTCCCTTCTATCCTTCTACCTTTCTTTTTTTAGAGTATTTTAAAGCAAATCCTATATATCATGATGCCACTTATATAGCTGAAAGCTTCTCATGTTCTTAACTTTGAAATAATAGTTTTTTTGAGGTAAAATTAATTTTGTTTAATTAAAACATATAATTAGGTGCTCTTAAGAGGAGACATTATGAAAATGGAAAGTATTCTTAATCTAATGTCAAAATTGACTAATTCCTGGAAGTATGGAAAAATATAAACCGAGTAAAAGAAAATTTTTAAGTTTTTAATATAATTTAAAATTGTAGAACTCCACTGGCATCCTGAAGACCATATCTGTATTGTAAGTTCTCTTTTTCTCCATTGAGTGCTTTCTTTCTTTTAAAGTATTTTTTGGGTAAGAGCTTTATTAAAAATAATTCATAGACTAAATACAATTCACCCATTTTAAAGTGTGCAATTGAATGATTTTTAGTACATTCCCAGAGTTGTGCAACCATCACCACCGTCAAGTCTAGAACATTTTCATCACCCTAAAAAGAAACCCCACATAGCCTTTAGCTGTCACCTTGCAATCCTACCTCCTCCTCTCCCCTGCCCCCTCAGCCCTAGGCAACCACTAATCAACTTTCCTATCTCTGTAGATTTGCCTATTCTAGATATTTCAGGTAAAGGAATCATATATGTGTCCTTTTCTGACTGGATTCTTTCAGTTGGCATAGTCTTTCAAGATTCATCAATGTTGTAGCATATATCAGTATTCTTTTTAATTGCTGAATAATATCCCATTTTATGGATATACCACATTTTAGTCATTCATTAGTTGATAGACATTTGGGTAGTTTCTACTTTTTGGTTATTATGAACAATGCTGCTCTGACCATTCATGTACAAGTTTTCGTGTGGACCTAGTTTTTCATGTTTTGAGGAAGTACCATACTGCTTCCCAGCATGACTGCACCATTTTCTAGTCCCAACAGCAGTGAATGAAGGTTCCAATTTCTCTACATCCTCAACAACACTTCTTATCTGTCACAGTATCTAATTGTGGTTTTGATGTGCATTTCCCAGGTACTAATGATGTTGAACATCTTGTACTGACTGTATATCTTTGGAGAAATGCCTATTGAATTCTTTTGTCTGATTTTTAATTAAGTTATTTCTCCTTTTATTATTGAGTTCTAGGAGAGTTCTTTATATAGTCTAGATACAAATTCCTTATCAGATACATGATTTGCAAATATTTTCTCCCATTTTGTGGGTTGCTTTCTCACTTTCTTGCTTTTTTTATTTTGGCAAAATATAATGTAAAATTTACCATTTTAGCCATTTTTAAGGATCCAGTTCAGGGTAATTAAGTACATTTATAGTGGTGTGCAATCATCAATCAGCACTATCATCTCTAGAAATTTTTCATCTTCTCAAACTGAAACTCTGTACCCATTAAACAATGACTCCCCATTCCTCCCTCCCTCAAGCCCCTGGCAACCACCATTGTATTTTCTATGAATTTGACCACTCTAAATACCTCGTATAAGTGGAGTCATACAATATTTGTTCTTTTGTGTTGACAGTATTTTGAAGTACAAATGTTATTTTGATGACATCCATTGATCTATTTTTTCTTTTGTTACTTTTTTCAGTATATTTAAGAAGCTACTGCCAAATCCAGTGTTGTGAAGATTTAACTGTTTCTTTCCTAAGACATCCATTGATTTTATGTAGTTATCATACATTAACAAAAGAAATTGAGCTTAGTACATAAATATTGCCTTAACCTGTTCTATGTATCCCCCAAACTTCAACGAGAATTTTAAATAATGTTATTTTTCAGAGGCCTTAAAATATCTTTTTTGTTGTTTCAGTATACAACCGAAGATTTGCTTGATCAAATTCAGGCAAGTGAGGAGGAAATAATGACCCAGTTACAAATTCTAAATGCCTGTGAGATTGGAGGTAATATTATTTAATATTATTACTAATAATGTTGGAATTGGCCATCCTGTAAGAGAGAATCTTTGGACATCTTCACCCTATTGCATTTAGTTTATACAATTGTCTTTTGGCTTCAAAGATGGTGACATTTTTCTTTTCACCTATGGGATAGAGACTGAGTATGATCATCTTTACATGAGGGGGTCCACCTGTCACCAGTGACTTTAACCACACCTTAGAGGACTTTTTCTTTGAATTAAGTGGTAATAAAAGAACCATGTTAGATTAAGAATGTTCCTTAGATATTTGGTAGTCTAGTCTTTTCATTTTTTAATAGGTGACAAAACTAAGGTCTAGGTAGGGGAACTGACTTGTCCAGAGCTACATGCTGTGCTGAGTTAGTGACAGGATATGATATGGGACCTAGATCCTTGGACTCCTCGTTCAGAATTAATTTAATAACCTTACTGTATTTTCAAATTGCTTGGAAGATGGGGCTATGTTTCTTCTTGTGATAACTCTTAACGTATTTTTGAACATGTGTTAGTTTATATAATAAGCCAGTACAAAAGATATGGGAGTGTATGTAAGCGTATGGGGTTGATGGAGAAGCCCCAGGGCATCTTTAATGCTTTGACTAGCTTCTGCTCTGGAGTTGGAGGTTTTTTCCCCCAGCATCTGGGACTGTAGTAATACTTAAATAGATGTTTGCACACATCTTTCAGCTCACATTAGCTGGGCCCAGAAGAGCAGCTGAATTTTGTACCCATGTGTTAAGAAAGAGTAAGTCAGCATGGGCTGATAAATGCACTATGCATTTGCTCATAATCTTCCAAACAAGGTTAGTTTTTATGAGACCTTAACTGTCAAATTTCATTGAGTGAAGCAACTGCACAACTTTAGAACTAACTGGAAGCACTGAGCCCTTTATTGTGCTTCCTTGAGACTCATTTTCTCTTAAGCATCTAAAAAAATATTTAATTATGGATGCCTGCTACTAATTACTATGGTATATGGATACCGTAAGTGTTAAAGTTTTTTTCTTTTTTTTAAGGCAAACAACACAACGTATTTTTTTTTTTTTTTTTTTTTTGAGACAGAGTCTCACTCTGTTGCCTGGGCTAGAGTGAGTGCCGTGGCATCAGCCTAGCTCACAGCAACCTCAAACTCCTGGGCTCAAGCAATCCTTCTGCCTCAGCCTCCCAAGTAGCT
>CAUYRT010064071.1:0-39752 GCA_963574885.1 Lepilemur ruficaudatus | reverse complement strand
CCATTGAGTTCACACATTCTTTCAGGGCAAAATCCTGCAAACTCCTGTTTCTGTCTTTAATATGGCAATATTGGGCGACACAATAACATAATGATCTTGAGAGCCACATTTCATTAATTCTTCAATCATATTTCCCAACAGAATCATAATTCATTCAGTTTATTTGTATACTGTGCTACTGTTTTCAAAGAGCTTTCATCTGAGTTCTGTTTGCTCATTCTCGGCTTTTATAGTCTCACAGCAGCCGCTCTCCCTTTCGCTAATCCTGGGTGCATTTATTGGGCGTGTAAGGCTGCTGGTGGGATGGTGTAAGGCTGCTGGTAGGATGGCGCAGAGGGGCTGGGGGCAGAGAGCTAATATTGATCGAGTTTTGCGTCTTTTGCCAAGTTATTTTTAATGGAAGTTAATGAATTTAATTCTCTCAGTTTTTCTGAGGTATCCCCAGTGCCTAGCCCAATACACCATGGGTGTTTAAAGTTTTAATAGAGTTCAATAGAAAGGTTAAAAAACTTGTCCAAAGTCAACAACTACCTAATGATGGAGATGGGATTTTAATCTCAGTCTCTTCGGTTCCAAATTGCGCTTTTTCCCTGATGTTACTGTCTCTAAAAAATGAATCAAAGGCGATAAATAGTTGCTATCTAAACAGTCTACACGTCCAGTTATTTGGGGGGCAAAGACAAACATGTGAGTAGTAAGACAAGGGAACCTCCATCCCTCCCTGCCACAGCATTTTTTGATTACTACATGACACCGGTGTTCTGGGCTGTGAGATACATGCAGCCTTCCCCATACTGCAGCCAGTATTCTAATGGGTAGGACAGACAAATGGATAGACAGCTAGACAAATAATCTAATGTGTGGGAGTGATAACTGCTAAGAGGAGCAAGCAGGGCAAAGGGGTATGCAGTGATGGAGCCTCCACGGTGGATGTGGCGGTCAGGGAAGCATTCTCCAAGTAGGTGACATTTGAGCAGAGACCTGAATGAGGCGGAAGACAGGCCGGGGCAGGGGTGAGGGACAGCAGAGTGGAGCTGGCTTAGTGTTTTTTGAGTTCAGACTGTCTCTCTCTTGGACTAAGCACAGGAGGGTGATGGGGTGAAGCTGGAAAGTTCAGGAAAACTTGTGGGTGTTGGTGAAGACTTTAGATTTTATTCCAAATGAGGTTGGAAGCCGTTAGAGAACTTTGAGCAGAGAAATGATAGGATTTGACTTAGCATTTAAAAAGAATAACTGTGGACATTATATGTAGATTAGACTACAGGGGGCAAGAGCCTAAGCCGGGAATACAGTTCAGAGCCCACTGCAGTGATTCACATGTGATGAAAAACAAACATGATTGGTATTGAAAATGAGTATTTCAGCAACAACATGGCATTCTTTCACTTTCTGTTCTTATCTTTGGGTTTTAAATTTCAGTTCTTTATAATTCTCTTTACATTTATTAAATTCCTACAGTGTTAAAGCTATTGTGAAAATTGCCATTTGTGTCTTTATCCCTTTCTTTTAAGCCTTTTCCTACAATCTAGATTTTTTTTTTTACCTAAACCAAATTACACATTGTTCCACTTATCTCAACAGAAGTAGAAAGGAATCAGTTGCTCTGGTTTTCTGATAGCACAAACCAAGCTGCAGATTTGAAACAAAATGAACTGACATCAGAATGACAGGCAGCCAGCCTGGGGCGGCACTCTTTCTCAGCGACAGCAAGCGACGGTCCGGTCAGCACAAAGGCCTGAGTTTGTAATCAACTTCAAACCTGGACTCTCTTCTATCTGGATAGCACTTGCTCTCCTCCAGCTGAAGTGGGTGATTGGATTGGGACTATTATACATCACATGCCACTAAGAGCTATTAATATAGGAGGAATAATTGAGCAAACAGACTTGTTGGAAAATGTAACTACTTTACACATCATTGTAAATTGTTTTCCAGGCTATACTGGCTTCCCTTCAACCATGAAAACTTTCAGATGTTAAGGAAAAAAAAAAAAAGATGCTTCTTGAATACTTAACCATAAAAGTAAATGAGATTGCTTTAGACTGCTCTGTTAACACTCAAACCATCCGCACATGGAAATTATTACCTACCCTGTGTTTGTTTAACTGTAGTAGATGTTGTCGTGCCAGCTCTGCTGTCTGTTGGTCTAATGTGCACTTCTGTGCAAATGAGTGAGCAGCCCGAGACTCCTCAACGTCATTTTTGGGAACACTCTTCCACTGAAGAATGAGTCTTTTCTAAATACCATCACTACTATTTTATGTCTTCTCTCTAAATTATAATATTCTTGGGTTTTGAAGCAGGATTCTGTTTATGCATAATTACTCTCATATTGCTGTGAGGGGCAAGTTGTGAGAGTGATGCAGCATCTGAAAGCTGGATCTTAGGTACATCTGGGAAGAGTTTTAAGCAGGTCAACTGCCTTCGCTCAAGCTATTCCTCCATATGGATGACACTTTCTGTCAAAATCTATCTGTCCACATCCTTTTTGCTATTCAAGGTCAAGCTCAAATCTCATCTCCTTTAAGAAGTTGTACTTGAGTAGTTTGGCACATATTGATATAATCACCCTCCCTTCTCGGGTAAAAGGTGCAAAAATGGATATTTTCTTAGCAACTATTGTGATGGATTGTCACATATCTAATCTTTACACAACTGCTCTGTGAGGTAGGTACTGTTGGGAAATGGACTAATGTATGTGCACTCACACAGCTCAGAGAGTCGGGATTTGAATTCAGGTCTGTCCCACATTAAAACTCTTTCCACCACATCATGTGGCTTCATAGAACTTTCAATGTGCTCAGAGAAAGATGCACATACCTCAGCACTCCCTTGTATACTGTTGCTTGGTATTTGCAGTTGTTTCATGTATGGGTTTTCTATTTCTAGCAATGTTGTAAATGCCCTTGAAGACAGTTCTGGGAAATACAAAAAAGGAGATGTGGCCTCTGCCTTATTGTAGCTTGTTACAGAGACACAGATGTGAAAAGAAAGATATCTCCTCACCCATTATAAGGGGTCTCATGGAAGTCCACAGAGGGTACATAGAGGGCAACACAAAGCAGCACATGGCCTCATCTACCTGTGGAGGTTGGGGTAAGGACAAGTGGAAGGAGAAAAGGAAACATTCCAGGCAATAAGTAGTCACTGGGGTATGAAACACAGCCAGGTGTGCTGCATAATGGTGAGTAGCTCAGGACAGTTGGATCATACATTAAAATGGCGAGGGAAGAGGATGACAGGGAAGAGGCTAGAGAGAGCAGTAGGCAGAGAGCAAGACACGGATTTCTCTAGTGCTTTACCGAGTTTAAGAATTTTTTCATTGTTTCTTATGCCATCACATGCTTTTAATCAGGGACTCAGTGTACTCCAAAACATTTTGACTGAGGCTATATACAGCAGTAAAGTTATTTGTAATAATTATAGCAGACAGGAGGGCAGTTGGGAGACTATTGCACTTATGAAGGCAAGAAATGATGAAGGCCTGGGTAAGGTGAGGAGTGGTGGCATGGAAGGTGGTCCATGAGTCAAACCCAGTATATTCTCCTGTCCACTCCCCTGAATACCTCTTGCGGGCAGGAGTCATTTCATGTTTTTTTGTTGATGTCACAGCTCAATCACAAGCATGTGAATCCCCCTTTCTTATGCCTGCAATGCTAACAGGTGCATTTACCATAAAAATGCTGCAAAGAATCTGAGTGGATATGACTGTAAAGCACGTGAACATTTTTGCATTTGAACTGCTCCAAGGTAGGGAGTGGAATTTGGCCCTGTTTTCTGCAATGTCCCATGTGGGCAGAATTACCATCATCATTAGTTGGTATTGGAAGCAGTGATTCACAGATAAAAATAGCTTTAGAATTTGTAAGAAAAATCAGGAGGCAAATCAGAAGTATTACCAAAATATTTTTTTTCTAGCGGGACTCTGGCTATTTATCTTTTCATATAAGTAATACTGAAATATATTAGAAAATACTAAAGCAATTTAAGTGTTTCAAGCTCTTCACTGAGTGTCCTTGAAGCCTGTAATATTTGTGGCAGGTAGTTCCGTGGCTGTAAATCTATGTTGACAGGTGTAAATTTACACTAATAAATCAATAACACAAGTAAGAAAAACAAACCCCAGCTCCTAAGTTGCTAGATTAGCTATAGAACTAATGGTATCAAGAAAACATTGATCAAATGCCTTCTGATTGATTTTCCCTCTTGATTAGCCTGAGCTGTGTGTAGATGAAATTGTAACACTTGGTATTTTCCTCACCTGTGTTTTTCATTTTTGAAATTTATTCATCACACCTGTCTACCATTTCTATATCTAGAGGTCTATTTTAAAAGTGAACTAAAAAATTAAACAAATACACGGTATTTCTCATGAGGGCTATGACAGGGTTTTCCATTCTCTCTCTGCAGTGTAACTCTTTAAACCTCTGCAAACTATTTATCTCCCAGTTTCCAGATTCCAGGTTTCTTCTCAAGACTTGTAACAGCTCAGTAAGTGAATATTTTCTTGTTTTGGGTCCTCCGTAGTATTTCTCTTGAATCCCCTTGAAAGAAGGATTATATCTTGCTCATCTTTGATCAACTTCAGTTCCTAGGAAAATGTTTTGGCTCCCAATAGAGATCATTTAATCTATGCTGGATGAATAAGGACAAATGTCTGCTCCTCTGGGAGAGGGAATAGTTGTTTTTGGGGTAAGGCTGGGTGAAAAATGAAGATATTAGTAAACTGAATTGACATAAATCATTCAGAAAGTGGGAAAATGTCTGGCATAATATATATTGAATTTTTTGTGGCTGAGTTAGCCCAAAACACCATTAAACAAAACCATTTTGATGTGGATCTTCAGGATTTTTGACTTCTTAAATTCTGGACCAGGAATAATTCTTTTTAAAAAATAATAGCCACTTAAAAATTCAGATTTAGAAGAATAAGTTTTATGTACCTATTTCCTAAAAAGAAAACTCTACAAAACCTTAATCATATGTACAGATAGCTATACCCTGGTGGCTCATGTGCATATCTCACTGACTACATAGTCATCTGTACCTCTAGTAGGTGGAGGTGAACGAGCCAGGACACCAGTCATCCCCTTGATCAGCTGGGCTGCTCTGCCCTTCGGGCTGACTGGACAATGATCTCCATCCTCTCCTGCTCCGTGTGCAGGCTGCCTGTGTTAGTTTCTTGTTGCTGCCATAACAAGTTATCACAAACATATTGGCTTAATACAGCACCCATAGATCTGTAGGTCAGAAATCTGTAGGTTTAACTGGGCTTTCTTCTCAGGGTCTCACAAGGCCAAAATCAAGTTACCTGCCTGGCTGGGATCTTATCCAGAGGCTCTGGGGAAGAATCCATTTCCCAGCTTATTCAGACTGCTGCAGTGTAGGACTGAGGTCACCATTTCCTTACTGACTGCCAGCTAGGGTCCACTCTCTGCTCTAAGGGCCCTCTGAATACTTTTTAATGTGATCTCCCTTTAACTTTAAGCCAGAAAAGCTCCATTGAATTCCCCCCTGCTTCCAATCTCTTGTACTTCCCCTTTGCCTTCCTCTCTGCCACAAGCCAGAAAAAGCCCCCTGCTTTTAAGGACTCGTGTAATTACATTGAACCTACCCAGACAGTCTCGAATAACCTTGCCATCTTAAAGTCAACTGACTAGTAACACTAATTACATCTGCAAAGTCCCTTTGGTATTGTAACAAAACATATTCACGTGTGTGATATCTTACAGTCACAGTTTCTGGGGACTGGGGGAGGATATTTTTTTAAAGAGGCCATCTTGGAAATCCTGTCTACCACACCTCCTGAAAAGGAGAATTTTGCCAGATAGAGACTGGTCAGTCTTCCATAGAGGATATCTATAGCTAACAGTCCATTAACAAAATGCTGTCATTTTGCGTAATATCCCAATAAGTTCCCTTTAGGTCTATGTTACAGAGTAGTTCCTGGAATTGAGACATTCTATTCAATTAATAGCAAAAGAAACTACCTAACCAAAAATAACAGGGATAAAACTTACAAAACGTTTCCTGTGCATATATAAACTTGTCCATGGACAGAAGGTATTAGTTCATCTCATGGTCACACAGCTATGTTACTTGTACTGATGACACCATGTATCATGTAAATGCCTTTGGAAATATCATACCATGGCCGCAGCATTGAATAAGAACATGAATGTAGATGATTGTCAAATCCCAGGCAGCAGAATTAGGTAGTAGAAATTACTATTAATACTCTTGGATAGAGCTTCCTTTTTGCTTTTCAAGCGAGGACAGGTTTGCAGGAACAATTCCTGGGTCATGAAGGACCTATTGCTGAATATCCACCACCATCACCAGCTTCCAGGTGACTTTCAAGAGAAGTTTAACTTTTAGTAACTACTTCAATAAGGAAATAAAAAACTCAACAAATTTAATTAAATGGGAAGTACAGATTAAACACTTAAAATTATACTATCAATACTAAAGTTGCTAAATAGGAAAAGATTTGAAAGTATAGCTTATGAACAGTGTGCCATCATGATGGTATGAAAATGATTGATGGCCAAAAGTGGTGACAAGGAATCTTTAGGCTTTTGAATTAGAAAAGCTCTTATGCTCAGACTGATTTTCATACTGAAGAATAAAAAGTTTACAATACTAGGCAATAAAAGTTGTCTAGTATTTGTCAGTTAGTTTGTAATTTAATTATGTATTCATTCCCCTAAAAGGTGTTGTTAAGTTCATATGTCTTACAATTCACGGAAACTGAGAAGTGGGGAAATAAGAGAACATGGAGCCACACATCCAAAGTGCCCTAAGACAGATACAGCTAGTAAATCTCTGTAATAAATATTTTATACAAATTATGTTATGTTACTTTATACATTTTCCCCTATTGTCTGTTTTTCAGGCTTATTTGTTTGTTTTCAGAGTATGTACTTTTGTGGAAGAAAAGCATGCAATTGTTAGGAATGGGAGGGGGATTTTATAACAACGAAGAAGGCATTACCTTGATTTATTAAAATTTAGGAATAAATGGTAAGTGGTATAATATGGATGATTGAAGACTGACCTAAGAACCAATTTCCATACATAACTTTTAATGATATTTTCTGAGAGTGCCGCCGTTGGTGAGACACTGTATTCTGCAGACATTTTTCTGTCTTTAACATTGGGGGTGATGGACTCTGCTCTGCATCTTCCCCTGTGAGACCACTTGTAAGAGCAAAAGTGGTTGATGTTTACTTAATGCACTGAACTCTTTTGTAGGGCACCTTTAAAGCACAATTTTAATTGAATTCTAAATCAACTGTATTCTTGAATTGGGAAATCAAATTTTAACATGAACTTGCAAATAGCTACAATGCTTTACCCTTATTTCATATTGCAGCAACCTTTACTGAAGCAGGAAGCTAAGTCAAGCTGCTGCCATGAAGCTTGTTTCAAGAGCTCATAAATCCTCCAGAGATCCCTTTATCTCTCCTTTTTCAAAGAGGCCTTTATCCCTCTTCTCCTGTTTTCTGCAAAGGGGATTGTGTCCAGTACTCAAGGATATGATGAGGCCAACAAGGGCCTGAGGACTCCTCTAGGATTATGATCTCCTGAATTGTGGAATCTGCCATTCTGATCACTCTTTCCTTTCCTCCTACCCCACCATGTTGTAATGCTTCTTTTCATGCTACTGTTCTGTAAATCTGTATAATAAAAACTGCCTTTTCATTTTTAAAGAACTACACTCCCTGGTCAATTGGCATTCATTTTGTATGTTCTGTATAAATGTTCATCAAATTCCCATTACTGTAACATTTTTGGACCGTATTATCTATTTGAAGATCCTAATTGACATAAAAATTTCCTAATTAATGGGCATCAAAAGTGTCTTAATCAAAGTTAATAAAGTTACCTTTTACTTCAAGTATGTCATGCTTAATAATTTTTTCCTCTGAAAGGTAGGGACCAAAGATGAAATATTTAAAAAAGTTTAAAAAAAGTTTGTATTGATATTACTAATTACTGACATGGATATAGTTCAAAAGTTAGTACATGCATTTAATGGATTTTCAGAAAGTTAGGAATAAAAATTACATCCTGTATTTCACTTTATTTGAGGCTCTTAGGAATTGCCATTTGCCTTTAGAAACTTCAACAAAAAGAAGCTTTTCAATTTGACAATAGTTTTAGGGCCATATAACTATCCTGTTTCATAAGGGACATGCAGAAAGAAAATAAGGTATTAATAGTTTTTTAATGAAGCTGAAGGAGGTTGACTTTGTCAGTAATATTTATATTCAATCCAATAGATCTTAAGATTTTCTTCTGAAAAGAATATTAATCTTGGGCTGGGCGCGGTGGCTCACGCCTGTAATCCTAGCACTCTGGGAGGCCAAGGCGGGAGGATCGCTCAAGGTCAGGAGTTCAAAACCAGCCTGAGCAAGAGTGAGACCCCGTTTCTACTAAAAATAGAAAGAAATTAATTAGCCAACTAAAAATATGTATAGAAAAAATTAGCCAGACATGGTAGCACTTGCTTGTAGTCCCCGCTGCTTGGGAGGCTGAGGTAGGAGGATCACTTGAGCCCAGGAGTTTGAGGTTGCTGTGAGCTAGGCTGATACCACTGCACTGTAGCCCAGGTGACAGAGCAAGACTCTGTCTCAATATATAAATATATTAATATTTATCTATGTGATTTATCATTTATCAAACTAGGGCACAAGTACATGGTGTAGGAACAGAAGTGCATGTGAAGGGATGTATGAAACCACAAAATAAGCTGTATCCTCATCCTTGAAGTGGCTATAATTCTACTTAATGGTAAATAATTAAATATTTAAAATGCAAAATGTATATATTATGAGATAGAAGCTAAATTTTTATTTATTTTTGAGATAAAACATTAGCAAAGACATTTCTAGCTTATAGGAAAGCAACTATGACCCATGAAGTATGAATTTATTGTCCCCCAAAACAAAGGCTTTTTTTAGTGGCAAAGCTTGAGAATGCTTATCTGCATGATGGAGAAATTAGTGTTTGGACAAGAAATAAATGAATATGGCATTTTATGGTCTGAAAAGGAAAATAATTCTTGGCTTCAGATATTTGGAAATACTATATATTCAGGCTCACAGTAAGATGATCATTTCCCCATTTTCAATTATTTGAGGATATAAAACAAAGCAAATAAATACCATTATTGAGTACCCTGCTATATACAAGACAGACTTGTGTATAGTGAAGTGGCCAGAAAAGGCAGAATTCACAGCTATAGGTAAGACAGGCCCAGGCCAAGTTTCAGGGGAACAAGAAAGCTCTATCCAAGTGGATGGACCATGATATCCTATAACATTGTAATTGACAGGTGGGTACAAGTAGTTTCTTAGCAAGTCAGAGGCATCAGGCTGTCTAGAAAAGGTAAGAATATATTGACAGGCAGGTGGAGCAAAGCAGTGAGGTGTCCAGGAAGAAGACTTTGGAGAGCATCAAGGAGGTCTGGTTGCTGGTAGGAAAACTGAGTCCTTGGGAACTGGTGAAGCAACTGGCAAGAAGAAGACAGGACTTCTAGTCTAAAGGAATTGAAGCATAGGGCATGTTGTCAACCTAAGGATTCAGTCTTGGTGAATCTACAGTAATGTAAGATCAAGCCTGGGGATGGTTCTCAGAAGCCTGCTTACTTAATTGGGTTGGGTGGGACTGACAGCAAGTGTGACTTAGTACTGACTCAAGTGGCTCACAGCAGTTACCATGTCTTAGAAAGGGACTGATCCTAGCATTCAAAATAGGGCAGAGAATGCAGATGGTGGTCATATGGCCTCAGGTACGGAGTAAGGAAATTCATTGGCACTCCTCCAAGTGCTATGCAGGTGCAGAAATTAATAATTTTTCTGTTTCTGTCTTGAATGAATATGCCACCTATTAGGTGGCATAACACATAAACTCATTCAAATTAAATGTCAATACTTGTTTTAATATTTTAATATATGTACTAAATAATTCTAATTTGCAAGGGATTTTGGAAATGGATCCAACTTTAAGCATGGCAGGAAATTAATATTTGGGCAAGGAGTACTAGTGCATTTTACCATGGCATATACTCAGATTTAGCATAAGACTACTCTATTTTTCAAACCAATCTGGGGTATAAAACCAAATCCAGTTAGAATAGGAATATTAAATTAAAAATAAATTTGTTAGAATGGAATTCAGATCTTCCATGTAGAACTGTGGGATGAAGTGTAATCAGCAGTGACCAGTTGGAACAAGGACCTGCTTTGTCCCAGGGAGAGTTGGAGAATCTGTTTCAGCAAGGACAGAAGGTCCAGTTGGGAAGAGCCTTGGAAAACAAGAGTCCCTGACAGTTCTCTTTAAAGCTCTGCTGGTAGTAGGCATGTACATGCTTATGCTAGATTTGAGCTTTGTGTGGAAGTCAGGGTCAGAACACAACTTACCCCCTTCCCTGCCCCATTCAGTTGCTGCTCTTGGGGTGTAGCATGCTGCCTGCTCACCAGTCTCTGTTTTGTCCATGTCTGGCAATGGCTGCTTGGAATCTCGCCCCTGGCAGCTGATGATTTCAAGTATCCAGACCTGTCATGATGCTCCCCAGGAGAGGGGTGAGGCTGTCATCATCTATCAGGCAGCCCCCAGCTGACATACAAGGCTGGTCACTGAGTGTCCTTCTCTCTCAAGCTTTTGAATTGCATCTCTCAGTAGGAATTGGGTTAAGAAACACATTCAGAATCCAAACTGAGGCATTTAGATGCTCCCCTACCTGCTGGGTCTAATTCATTTATTCATTATTTTACAGTTTGGGCAAAATTTGCATGATTTTGACAATTTCATGACCTTGGATGGAACCACTGCTTTCTTCAAAAGGACTTTTCCATGAGCCACAAAAGCTGAGAACCTGGGTACTTTCTCCTCATACTCGTTACTGCCAAGGAAATGAACTGACCAAGGGTTTAAGTAAACTGGATGAAGCTAATCTTTCTCACTTTGGACCCAGCTTGTGTCCACTCCATTTTTCATCAGAAGAATATTAGGTCCTGCTCTGAGGTTCTCCCTTGTCATAGATAGGGTGACATGACCATACCCTTACCCAAAACTAAGATAAATCCTGACCTTAGCATGAGAGAAATAGGGAGTTTTACTCAAATCTCTTCTTACTGTTCCTCTACTGCTGACTTTATGTCCCTGTTGTGATAACTAGGCTTCAACTTTGTTAACAATTTTGGTAAAATTATTTCCATTTCCTGCTTTTCTGAGTGCCCCTATCTTTGTTTCTTGTCCATATACTCGCTCTCCCAGAATCAGGGTCCAATATGCTTGTGTAGTGAGTGTTTATTTACAGCTATCCGTTGTCCATTTTGCCTTCTTTGATAATCACATCTCATTCTTTCCCCACATACAGGGTTGAAACACATGCCCCAGCTCTGTCATTCACGTTTCACAAGCCCTTGCCATTGGCTCAAGGCTAGGCATAGGACCCAAGCAGGCTCTGTCAGAATCGAAAGGAGAGCACTTTTGTACAATCTACCAGGAAACAGGTTTTAATTTTTATGGTCTAAGATCTAAGAAGCTATATGGTCTAGAGCTTCAGCAATCACTTATGGCACATTGGAAGAGACTGTGTTAAAAAATGAAGCTAACATAGGAGAGCAGAGCCAAGTAGAGGTGGACAGATGGAGAACATCTGGTAATATCATTTGAGTCCTCTCAAGCAGTGAGCGGAGTTGTCTTAAGCCAACTCTGAGCCAATTTATTAATATTTTCAACTTTGGTTAAATAAATTTGTATTGGATTTTATGTGCCTTGAATTTCTTGAAATAAGGCTTACCTAATGCACCCTCCCAGTGACTAGACTCTTGGCTGGGACCTTCAATCTAATGGCTGGACTTGCAACTTGCTGACAGCCTGCTTGATACCACCAGTGACCTGGGTCTCTGACCATCTCCACCCACTTGCATATTTTCTATGCTGAGTTATAACACCTGTGGGGACATTGTGATATTTCATATCCAACCCTGATACTCTTTTATAATCTGGATAAAATCCAAAAATATAGTAACTATGCCACTCTTCATGAGGATTTTATTAACAGGAAGGCCTAATCACTCAACAAATAAATGCTCTCATCAATAACTCCAAATGGGGAGACTTCAAAGAATGTCATGACTGACCCTGGGATACACAAATGTGTTAAGACCAGTGGCTCATTAGTTTCTCTTTTTCTATTGTGGCTGTTGTTATATCATTTTACTTTCTTTAATAGTGACCTTTATGACATTCTACTTGGCTGGCAGGCAACAGAGTAACTGCTTTTCAATGGTAGAGATGATGAAAGAGATGGCTGTGATAGATTTTATTATAATGAGGTCAGAATGGCAGGGAGGGCAGAGGAATTAGAGGCAGGACAGCCCTATGCTTCTCTCCACCTGCAGGGAAGCATCTCATGGTTTTCTGAGAAACTAAAGATGATCTGAGAAGTGGGATTTAAATAAAGCATATTGAGATCAGTAAACTCTTAAGACTCTAGCCACAAGATGAACAAAGACAGGCCAAGGGATCTTCTCCTATAGACCATGGGCTGTGTGAGAATGGAGGTTGGTTCTGGGTATTATGCTGAGGCTCAATCTAAGGTCCAAACTCAAGGGCAACCTTAAACCTTATAGAAATGCTAAAAATGCCCTGTGGGAAAAGTTCTCATTCTGTTTCTTGTGGTAGACAGTGCCTCTTCTAACCCTAATTGGGCCCTCTCAAATGGAAAATCTTTCTCCAAACTCCTCTTTTTTATGGCTCATTCAATGCTGAGGGTCTACAGAGGCTTCATGGATTAAAATAAAACAAGACAAAAACCTTTACCTGTAAATTGAGAAGCACTTGAAGTCCTCTCCATTCTCTGACCCTCCCTTTCCTTGACTGCTTCCAGCTCTCCTTCTCTTCCCTTATACTAAGGTCTCTTTTGCATTTTACTCTGATCCATTATGTAAAACATTTCAGCCTTGGTGCTAAGAAAGTAGCTAGGAAAGAAGCTTGCAATATAAGAGGCGGAGAGCTTCCTGGGGTAGGTGGGGTGGAAAGGGCTTGATATGCTTAATTTGAAAAGTCTTCATAAACACGGGAAGATATAAATAGTTTTGAGAAAAGGAGGATCATTGTGATTTGAGTAGAGAAAATGAGAGGGAGTACAGGTGGAGTATCCCTTATCCGAAATGCTTGTGTCCAGACATATTTCAGATTTCAAAATTTTTTCCCCAGATTTCGGAATATTTGCATATACATAATGAGATATCTTAAGGATGGTTCCCAAGCCTAAACATAAATTCAATTATGTTTCATATATACTTTATACACATAGACTGAAGGTAATTTTATGCAATATTTTTAATAATTTTGTGTACCCATCACAAGAGGTAAAGTGTGCAATTTTTCACTTGCAACGTCATGTCAATGTTCAAAAAATTTCAGATTTTGGAGCATTTTGAATTTCATATTCTCAGGTTAGGGATGACTAACCTGTACTAGGAAGGTGGACCAGCTGGAGAAGAGAATCTACCTTTGTTAGTAAGAATTAGATTCAGTTGATAATTGAAATGACCAAGAGTTAGCAATGGTTGTTTTAAAAGAAGTTTATTTCTACTTCACATTAAACACTAGTGTGATGTTTTGTGGTCAATGGGAGCCCAGGCTTCTGCCATTTTTCTCTTTCATGCGAGGGCATAGCTTTCATTCTCAAAGGTATTACCCCTTGTTCCAAGGGACTCCTGAAACTCTATCATCACATCTGTTTTATAGTCAGGAGGAAAAAAAAGAGGCAAAAGGGGGAAATGAGATGTTTTCCCAGCTGAGTTGGTTCCTTTAAGCAGTTTTCTCAGAATTTCAATGCAAAACTTCTGCTTATCTCATTGGCCAGAGCTTGGTCACATGCTCACATGTAGCTGCAAGAGTGTCTGGGAAACGTAGGCTTTTAGCTGTTTGCATTGACACCCCTAATAAAATCTGGGTTTTGTAAAGGCAGGAGGAGACAATGGCTCCTGAACAGTAATTTGTAGCCTTTGCTACAAAACCTTTGAAATCAATGATTGCCTCTTTAGGAGACGCGCTAAGTGTGAGGAACTTTATAGACTTATACGGATGTGCTTATTTTCTTATGAATTGGTTGGAGTCTTAGCAAAAATATTTGGCCTGGGTATAATGACCTGAGTACAAAAGGATGAAAATTGTGATTTCTGAGAAGGGGTTTATAGGATTTACTTTTAAGTAAAGTATGGAGAAAGGTAAAAGCAAGATTTTGAAGTTTTGGGGGTTTATATATGACAAAAATTGTCAAACAGAATTTAGAAAGGGATGAGAAGCTCACAATGAATGAGATGAATTTATTTAAAACTGAAAAATTTAACATAGAGTTCAAAGGTATGCTTATCATACTAGACTAGGGTGAGCAGAGACTGAAATAAAATAAATTATGAGCTTTGTTTAAAGGTAAAACCAGTGCATCTTGGTGCTGGAGTTGGCCATCTCATTGAGAAGTAAGTCATGTAAGTAAACGAGGAGAGGGGAACACTTGTAATACAACAGGGTATGTTATGGATCGTAGGGGACAGGAGAGTATCGGCCTTTCCTGAAGGGGCAACTGCTGCTTAGCTGCAGCCAATTATTGCCATCGAAGAAATCGGCCTTAGATCTTCTATAATACTTTTTCAAGACAGAAATTCAGATTTTTACATAATATTCTAGATTTTTAAATCATCACGCAGGCCAAGCAAGTATGTCTTGCAGTTGGATTTGTCCGACGGACCACCAGCTTGCAACTGTTGATCTAGTTAAGCATCTTTATTCTGCTGAGACTGGGAGAGATCTAGTGACTTGCCCAGGGTCACACAGCTCATCAGTGACAGAGCTGGGACAAGAGCCCCACCGCTTGACTCCCAGTTATCTTCCTACTGTACCACATTCAGAATTGTTTTTTCATAGAGCTGAGACAGTCATGTGGAACTATCTGATGGAAAGAGATGCTCAGGGGTGTTGAACACATGATGTTTTCAGTTAGCTCCCAGAATGCCTAGCACAGTGCTTACCAGTCAGAAGGCATCGATCAATGTCAGCTCAATCTCTATCTGAATTGTTAAAATCATACAGGTAAATGAATAAAATAGAGGGAAAGGAAAAGAAGCAAAAGAGTCTTTATCAAACCTTAGCGAGCCCCCATAATTAACAATGGAAGCAAGATAAAGAATTAACAAAGATAGCATCCAAGGAGCAGCCAGAAGCTGTCAAGACTGCTTTGTGAATCTTTTGCCTTTACCTTTGCCCTAATTACAGCTTTAGGCTGTAAATGTTTTAATTTGAGGATAATTTCCAGCCCTTTAATAAATTTCTTTCCAATTATACCTGTCTTAAACTTATAGCCTTCTGAGAAAGTATGGTCCTCAGAGAATTTTTCTTCCTTCTTTAGTAGAAATTAGATAGATTGATTAATTTTGGCTTAAATTTCTAAAACTGTGCAGTTATGCCTTGAGATTATCCCACTGTTAGTGGTTAAGTGTCTCCAGAATAAGTAATTATTGTCATTAAAAAATAGTTTAACCAGAAGAAGCATCCTTTGAAAATCTCCTTTTGGGTATGCTTGTGCCCTTGTATGTCATAAAAGTTTGTAGGATTATCCCAAAACCATCAATCACAGGGTAATAAATTTTGAAGTGACTAATTCTTTTTTTTTTTCTTTTTTAAAGAAATTAGGCTTTTATTGCTATCTCTGATCTAGGTTATAATGTGCACAGTGAAATACATTCTTAAGACACCATTTAAAGTTCTGAGAAGTCCCTGGAAACTTGAATTTTTTTGACTCAGTGCTTATATTAGAATTGTGACTAGTGAACACAATGGAAAGAACTTAGGATCTGGTGGACCCCTTAGGTAATTCATCTCAGAAATAACTGCTTTTGTAGCAGATTTTGCTTACAGTAGTAATGAACTGTATTTATAATTTGTTTTCCTGGCAATTATCTCAACAGAATTGAAATACCTGCAAGGTCAGTGGTGCTGGATTAAGGTCACATACTGGTAACTCTTGAGTATTTAATTGGATTTATCTTTATAACAGTCCAACTTAGTGCTGAAGGGAGCAAGAATGTGGCCACTAAAAAGAGAGAGAAGTATGTTATTCATCTGATGGTTAACCATGCTCTTACAGTTTTTTTTGTTTTCTTTTTAGTTCCAAGCCACATATATAGTGCCTATGCATCTCAACAGGAAAACGGATGTTTGTCTGCTATCAGCTGAAGCTGCTGTGACCATAAAACTAAAAAATCCCATTCTGTCTGCTTGCCAACAAAGCATGCCCAACAGAGCAGGCCCAGAGTCTTATCTCTCCATCCAGACAGTGTTTCTCCGTAAATACACAAAGCTTGATTTTAGAGTCTTCACTCAACTCTGGTTTCCACCATTTTCAGTGGGGGAAAGATTCTTATGAAAGGCTAATAAATGATGTACAAATGGGCAATATTTTTGCAGCTTGCATTGGTTTAGATTCTTTTGGGCAGACTGAACACAGTTCTGTGCTGTAAATCTGGAGGATAGAGGAGAGGAAGCACGACCCCACTGCTTGGATGGGAGTTTCTGGCATGACAGGGGCAAAGATCCTAAAAAGATATCCTTGACCATAGATCTTTGAAAGCAAGTCCAGAGCTCTCAGAGTAGACAAAAAACAAAGCTAAACTAAACAAACAAACACCTTTTCCATCTCCATTGGGTCTTGGGTAGCCGAATGTATGTTTGAGAGGCAGAAAGAAAGATTCTAGATTTTAAACTTTTTGGGGTCACATGCCCATTTGGTAATCTGATAAAAATTATGAACTTTTCTCCAGAAGAAATTTCCATAAAGGCACATACATAGAATTTTGCAAACTTGTGGTTTTCTTATATTATAGTTGTTATTTGACTATTTACTTTCTAAATACTTAAATCTTGATTGTTTAGGGTCCTGAACTCCAGGTTAAGATTCCTTGGAACTTTGGGAATGCTGATAGAAACTTGCCTTGAACATCTATGTAATTTCTGTTCCCCAGCTATACCTACCTAATCTTATATATGGGGAGATGTTAACAGTAATAATAACCTGTGCTGTGTGGCTTTTGTGTCAATCTGACAATTCAGGAGTTCTGTCTCCTGAAAATCCTCTCCCTCCTCCAAGTAATTATATTTGAAGTCCCTGAGACATTTCGGTTGTATTCATGGACAAGCCCAGACAGTGGTCTCATGGTATTCTCTGGGTACTGATGCCCTTTCTGTTGGGTAATACCTCTAACTCCCCTGTGTACTGCCGGCTCTTCAGGAATTGATGCCCAGCACACCGATTGATGTGCCCTGCCCACCACTGATACTTCTGCTGTGGCCCATGGTGTTCTCTTTTTGCTGATGCATTGAAGCCCTTGAGGGACCAAGGCTACTTTTTCCAGAATTTCAATGATTCTGGGCACAGTTTCAGGGAGGACGTTTTTCTCCTCTCTGTGTAACTGTTAACGCAATTAGTTTCTAATAAGTTCTGATTTGAAGGCCTTTAGCAAGACAGATCTTTGGGCTTTTATTTCTAAATCCTGCCTCCTTGCTGTTAGCTCCATGAAGCTGGACTGCAAGGCAAACCCAAGTGGCTCCAGATTGTACCCAGAATCCTCAATCCTCTCCCATGGTTGAAGTTTGTCTCTGGTCCAGTGGCGTTTGCTTGACTCAGTCTCCCTTTAGGAGCTCCTCATGAAAATGCCATTCCAGAGAGCTGCATGCCACCTTATCGAGGCACTCAAGGAATGGACTCAACCTAGGTTTAAATTAGGAAATTCAGAAACAGCAATATTTAAGAATAATTAGACAAGAGTGTGACCTTTGGGGCTTAGGCATTATATTTTTAGGGGACCTTTTGGAGAGCTCTTCCAGATGTCTGTGGTATCCCTCCAGAGACGAACTCTTTGTAATTCTACTCTGTCCTACATCCCAGCCAGTGCAGTACTGTGAAAAATGGCATTAACAAAACTCCAGGCTCTTACTGGAAACAAGCACCTTCTTTATTGTAAATAACTCCATACAGCACCTGTAATAAGTTAGAATTAGAATGATCTTTCTGTCATGATTCCATTTTTTACACAACTCATGTACCTCAAACTCCACGGGAGTCAATAAAATATGATTCTGAAATAATACTGAAGTTGAAAGCTTAGTATGCAGTGTATGGAAAAAATGCCTCACCATCTTTCTTGCTGTCATTTGAAGGCACAGCAGCGGATTCATCACACTGGAGACACATTTTGAAAATGCCAATATCTCTATCAGCAATAGATTTGTCATAATTAATGCTGATGACTCCTGCTGTGCCATTGTATTCTTCACTCACACCTTGGTCCTGTCTTTGACATGCTGGACTGTGTCCAACCACCGTGGCGTGGCTCTCTCTCGCCATGGTTCTACGTGCTCTCACCTTTGACCTTCACATCGAACAGGGAATTTCCAAACCAGTCCCTTTGTCTATGAACTTTCTTTGTTTCTTCTCCCACTCCATGTCAACTGCATTTTCTCTTGTAAACAGATACAACAATGTTTAAAACTTTTTAAATATATGTAACATTTTGAGGCAGTCTTAGAATGCAAATTTATGGGGTCAACTTGGATGTGCAAATGGAATGGAACTGTGTCTTTCCTGCAGCTGATATAGTTTCCTCATGTGGTGTAGGTCCTTGGTTGTATGTACGGGGTGGGGTCCTGTCTGGTGGAATTCTGAAGTCACAAAATGATTCTCTGTCTCCAGCTCCTTTCTAAGATGACATGTTGCCACACGTAGGAGGAGGGCCTTATGTCATTTTGTGGTGTCGGGGCAGGGGGCCTCATTGTCTGCCAGGTACCCCCTGAGTCCTCCCTGCTCTGATTGGCCTGGTATATATTAAGGTGAATCTCATACCACCTGGACTTCTAGAAAGGTGTGCTGTTACTGACTGCTGAAGTCTGTGGTGCTGGTCATTTTTTTTTTTTTTTTTCAAATCAAGAAATCCCCACATCTGCAGCGTATCCTGACTCTGCCAATGCAGCAGTTCTCTTAGTGTCCCTGAATGCTCTCAGGACTCCACGATCCCCGGAAGCCATGGGAAGGTGAAGGAAAGTCAGGGGCAGACTCTCAGGCCTGTCTGCCCTGCCACCTCCATCTGCCAGGGCTGCCTCACTCCTGTGCAATGCAGATGTGGCTTTGAGTCACATGCCAGGCTATGCATAGAAGACTGCAAAGGAGGCCAAGCACTGCCTGGGTGTCCTTGTGTCCCCCCGGCTCACTATCACCATTGTCTTCTAGGGTATTCACCAGGACATGTGCATCTGGCTGCCTGGCGGGTTCCTCCTCCTCCTTTGCTTTCTTTCTGCCATGGAGAGATTCTTTTATTTCCTTCCCCTGTCTGGAAGGAATTTTCTCTTGGAAGATAATGTCAGAGAGGCTGCCAGACATCATGATTCAAAGTGATAGAGAATGAGGGGAGAGAAAGAAAAACTCCATCATTTAAAAATTTTCAAAATACCATCCCCCAAAATAAAATTATATACCTGTAACTAGTATTTCCCCAAGTCACATATCATCCTTGAAGAAAAATGGGAATTATATAAATAGTAATAAGTACTCTTTGTTCTGGTTCCCATCTTGATCTTTTATTTGGGCACTGTAGTCCCAAAGTTTTCTGCTTGTATTTCTATGATCCTTCCTGTAGTATTCCTCGGAGCAGCATGAGCTTGTGACCAATCCTCCTCTGTAGCCTCTGCTACCTGGAAAGCCCAGCAAATCCGTGCATGGGGATGTGGGTGAGGCGGGTGCTGATGCTCAAGTCAAGCATGCTGTCTTCCGTCACATGAAAACAGACTGCCATCTGCTGCTCTGGAAATGCTTGGTGCAGGGTCCACGGGGAACCTGACTATTGCAGTTGTGCTGCCGCTGCCGAGGGGGCAGAGGCCCGCCTCCTCTGGCGGCTGCTTGTCATCTGTCACAGCTTCACTCATGATGTGCAGAGCCCAGCCCACACTGGGCCACCAAGAAGTGTCAAGAAGATCTTTCTCCCTAGTGTACTACTCATTATTCTTATAAAGTCAGCGATTTTGGGGTGTAAAAAGCTAGTTTAGTATTAACTTGCCACTCTTATAGTTCCACATGGGCTATGACAGAGGGCAAATCTAATCTTGTTGTACTCAAAATCTAACCTGTTGCTCCTCCTTCAGTGGCTGGGTTGCTGCTACATGGTCAAGCCTGCGACCCATATTTTCTCTTCCAGGACATATTTTTTTTGTGTTTGATCTTCAGGAGCCCCCTTTATTCCTTATGCAAATGCATAACTTGTAGCTTCTTCCAACCAATTTTCCAGACACTGTTACAGTGGCAATAAAATTTATGCTTAATCTGGGCCTCCTACCTCCACATATCATTTAAATAATTTACAGATTTACAGTTTTTTGTTTAATTCTATAAATGTACCAAGTAATACTTTATAAATCTTCCGGTCTCTTGTTTCCTGGATTGCCAAACAGTTTCAACAAATTATAGAAACTGTTGAAATGTTTGAATTCTTTCCCCGCTCCCCCATCCCATAATAACAGAAGTGGTTGATTATAAACAGTCTCTTTCGTGTGAGAATCTCTTTTAGGTAAAGACTTGTCCCTCAGGTTTTTCTTCTCCTTCTCCTGCTCTTTCCAAAGACAGTTTCTTATACTGTATCTTCCTTTTTACACAGGTTTGTATGACTTTTGTACAACTTTGCAAAAAGTCTGTTGCTTTCAAATTAGGAAAAAGTAAGTTAAATTTAATGAGATGGATTGAACTACCTCCCCTCCCCATTTAGGATCGTAAATAATCTATTGGGAGGTTGTGCCATCTATAATGGTTGACTCAGACAGAGCCATTCTCAGCTAATGTGTGGGCTCCTGGTAATAAAAGCAGGAACAAGTAGGAGTCAAATGTTCCTTTAGCAAAATGATGCCAGTTATTTCTTGGGTTCTCAAGAAGTTGCTTTAAAATCATCTGGATAAGAGGAACATGTTTTCTTCATGTGAGAATAATAGAGGTTCCCTAGGATAATTAATTAACTAACAACTAATTAATTTCTACTCTGATGAGATGTGCTCATCCTTAGGGAGAAAATAAGAACAAGCAAGGGCTATTTATTCAGCACTTGCTATGGCAAGGGAGTTAGCTACCATCACTCTCTCTGGTTTTGGCAGAGACACAAAAGGCAGGCAGAGAAAGTGGGAAACAAGGGAAGGCTTCAGGTGTGCCCTGAATGAAGGTTGTCAGCAAGGCAGGCTGTAGGTGGGTAACTCCTATGTGATTGGTTTGGGTGCATATTTGGTTGGTTCTATGTTGGAAGCAGGAATAAATATTAGGGAAGCTGTTAGTGTTTAATAAAGTTCTGACCATGTTGGGCTGTTAACGGAGGTTATTATTAGGCCCCCTGAATCAGTTGCTAGAGATAGTGGTCTGATTTCCTACAATTCTTACTTATAGCAGGCTGGCTCCCTTTCTGGTTACGGCAGATAATGAGTTGGCTTCCTGGACTGATCGCTGCAGATTGTAGGTCAGAGTTCTATTTTTTATATGGTCCGGCCATTGTCCATTTGTGTATTCAGTTCCTCACTTCATTAGTGCAGTGTCAACCAAAATCAGACTATATACTCTTTCCCTTCACACATTCATAGTGCCAGAGCTCATCCACCTTCTTTGGAGCCAGCAAGAGTCTCAGGTATAAAACCTACATGAACTTCCAGCTGAGGTTGCAGCCATCAGAATTTGTAAGAAACAATTAGGAATAGAGTGCTGACATTACTCAAGTGAGGGAGGGTGGGATTTCCTGGAGGAAGGAGGTGGAGCCCTTGCCAGGAGACAGTTCCTTATAGATAGGCTGAGAGAAGGTGATATGGGAGTGGTGGGGGGATGAGGGAGTCAGTTTGGGAAGAAACATCCACAGGGGCATCATGTCAAGTCCTAAACCCTAACCTTTTGGACCCTCCTTGAGTTGCTGTGAGAAAATGAGACAGGAATAGAAGCCCAGTTCCCAATCTTCTCCCTCCCATTTGCTTTGTGATGTTTGTCTGATGTTTTAGTGAAAGGACAGCTCTTCTCTGCACTTCAGTGGGGGTTCATTGGGAAGAATGGCCATGGAGATGCTCATGAAAAAAGCACCTGGATCAGCATTTTGGTCCCTGGATGAGGAAGGGTTGAGGGCTCTTAGCCCCTACCCCAATTAACTATTAGATGGAAAGGTCTGTAGGCAAGTAGATAATCTGCTGAGCAGGGAACAGTCTCCTTGGCAAAGCAAGGGAATGCCAAAACCACCTGGGCAATATTAAAACCACCCCAGAAAACCAACCAACCAAACAAACAAATTAACAAACCCCGATTAAAACTAGTCTAAATCTTCTAAGGTTCTGGGCTTTAAAAAAGAAAAAAAAAACTAGCCTAAAGATCAAACTTCCCAAAATTGTGACTCAGCACTTATTCGAACATAGATTACCCATACACATAAATGATTTCTCTGCTCTGGCTTTGATGTAGGAGTTGAAACAAAACATTGAGTCAGATTTATTAACTTTTGATGGGGTAGGTTTTCTTTGCTGGATATTGTTTTTACTGATCAAAAAATATGTTCCCTTAAAGAGAGTGGTCATAATATCTAAAGCACCAAACTTCTCATAAATAGATTTTGTAGGATGATCTTTTCATGGTGAAAGCATTTGATGACTTAATCAAAAGATGATTTCTTAGGATTAGTCAACTTTAAATCGTTTAGGGTGTGATACAGTGAATTATTTTTAAAAGTTCAGATATTTGAGGGCTCCTGTTTGTACTTTCAGTTATTCTGAAATACAGTTGTTAACTTACATCATCCTTTTCTGATGTGACTATAGCTCTTAAACAAATAAACATAAAGGTTGTACTGTTTTATAACTCAAGAGGAGTTTTGATACTAGTGTAAATAAATTTTAATTTAGATGACAAAGTTGAAAGTGAGAGTAGAGCAATCCTGTTTGAATAGTACCTTTAAAAAGGGAACTGTTCCATATATCTGTATAGAATACATATTTGGGAATCACTAGAACAAGTTATAGTAAATACCACACAAATAACTGGGGACTCAGATATAAGGATTTGTGGTCAGGGAAGGATTTATAGCTCTAAAGAACTAACAGGGAAGGGGAAGACAAAAGTCCAGGACCAATAACCTGGATTGGGTGGCTGGGTCTCAAGATAGAAAGCAAGAGTCCTCTTACTTAAATCTGCACATAAAGTCAAAACAATATGGGCCGTTAGCTGAGATGTAGTATTGGACCACAAAATTATTAGGCTGGGGTTCTTTAAATTCTATCTGCTTTTAAGATTAGTAGTGGAGTGAGAGGATAAGATAAAAAATGATCAAACAGACAGATGAGCATAGTGGTCCCTGTTTCAAAGGCCAAGGGAATATCAGGGAATAAAGCCAAGTATATCCCAGAGAAGACAGAAGAATGTGGGAAGACCAAGATGTATTGAGGTTTAGCTCAGAGGAGTTAATGGCTCAAAAGCACGGTAAATGCTAGTCAAAGCAATTCAGAGAACCTTGTTTTGAGCAAAAGATTCTAGTGTCTCCAGAAACAGTATTGTTATTTAAGTCTCATGTATGGAGTGTATGTGTCCATTAATTTTTATTAATATGTTGCATTATTATGCTATGGCATGACCTTGGGTTTTTTTGTTTGTATTTTAAAATTTTTAAATTTTTTAATTATTACAGATACATAATAGTTGTATATCTTTATAAGGTACATGTGATGTTTTGATACAGACAAACAATGTGAATTAATCAAATCAGGGTGATTGGGGTATCTATGATCTCAAGCATTTATCATTCCTATAGGTTGGGAACACTCCAATTCCACTATTATAGTTAGTTGAAGGCATATTCTAACTTATTGTTTATTATAGTCACTTTGTTGTGCTGTCAAATATTGACCATTCTCTCTATCTATAATTTTGCATCAATTAACCATCCCCACTTTATTCCCCTCTCCCCACTACCCTTCCCAGCCTCTGGTAACCATTACTCTACTTTCCATCTCCATAAGATCAATTGTTTTTAATAATTAACTACCACATATGAATGAGAACACGTGAGGTTTGTCTTTCTGTGCTTAGCTTGTTTCACTTAACATAATGTTCTCCAATTCCATCTATGTTGTTGCAAGTGGCAGGATTTCATTTTTTATAGCTATATAATATTTCATTGTGTTTGTGTACCACAATTAATTTATTCATTCATCCATTGATGGACACTTAGGTTGATTCCATATCTTGGCTATTGTGAAAAGCCCTACAGTAAACATGGGATTGCAGATATATTTTAAATGTATTGAATTCCTCTCCTTTGGATCTAAACCCAGCAGTGGCATTGCTGGGTCACTTTCAGTTTTTTGAGGAACCTCCATACTGTTCTCCATAGTGATTGCACTAATTTACAGTCCCACCAACAGTGTACGAGGTTTCCCTTTCTCCCCATCCTTGCCAGCATTAGCTATTACTTGTCTTTTTGATAAAATCCATTTTTAAGTAGGGTGAGATGATTTCTCATTGTAGTTTTGATTTGCATTTCTCTGATGACTAATGATGTTGAGCAGTTTCGTATACCTGTTGGCCATTTGTATGTCTTCTTTTGGGAATGTCTATTGAGATCCTTTGCCCATTTTTTAATCAGATTATTTGATTTTTTTCCTATTGAATTGTTGGAGCTCTTAGTTATTAATCCCTTGTCAGATGGGTAGTTTGCAAATATTTTCTCCCACTCTGTGGGTTGTCTCTTCCCTTTGTTGATTGTGTCCCTTGCTGTGTAAAAGATTCGTAGCTTGATGTGATTACATTTGTCCAATTTTGCTTTGGTTGCCTGTGCTTTGGGGGTATTACTCAAGATGTCCTTGCCTAGGCCAATGTCCTGAAGACTTTCTCCAATGTTTCCCTTTGGTAGTCTCACACCTTAGATTTAAGTCTTTAATCTATTTTGATTTGACTTTTGCATATAGCAAAAGATAAGGGTCTAGTTTCATTCTTCTGCATATGGATAACCAGTTTCCCAACATCATTTGTCCTTTTCTCACTATTGGTTCTTAGTACCTTTGTCAAAGATAAAGATAGGTGTGTCAATTTATTTCTGAGGTATCTATTCTGTTCCATTGGGCTATGTGTCTGTTTTTAGGCCAGTACTATGCTGTTTTGGTTACTATAGCTCTGTAGCATAATTTGTAGTCAGGTAATGTGATTCCTCCAGTTGTTCTTTTTGCTCAGGATGGCTTTGGCTATTCTGGTTTTTTGTGGTTTCATATAAATTTTAGAATTTTTAAAAATTTCTGTGAAGAATGTCATTTGTATTTGATGAGGATTGCATTGAATCTGTAGATTGCTTCAGTTAATATGGACATTTCAACAATATCGATTCTTCCAATACATGAATATGGAATGCCTTTCCATTTTTTGTGTCCTTCTTTAATTTCTTTAATCAGTGTTTTATAGTTTTCACTAAAGAGATCTTTCACTTCTTTGGTTAAGTTTATTCCTAGGTATTTGCTTTTATTTGTAGTTATTATAAATGGGATTACTCTTGGTTTCTGTTTCAGATTATTTACTGGTGGTAAATGAAAATGCTACTGATTTTTGCATGTTGATTTTATGTTCTACAGCTTTACCAAATTTGTTTATTAGTTCTAATAGTTTTTTTGTGGAGTCTTTCAGTTTCTCTAGATATACGATCATGTCTTCTGCAAACAAGTATAATTTGACTTCTTCCTTTCCAAGTTGGGTGCTCTTTCTCTTATCTGATTGCTCAAGCTAGAACATCTAGTATCATGTTGAATAACAGTGGTGAAAGTGGTCATCCTTGTCCTGTCCCAAATCTTATGGAAAAGGCTTTCATTTTCCCCCCATTCATTATGATACTAGTTGTTGGTCTGTCATATATGGCTTTTATCATGCTGAGGTAAGTATTTTGAACCATCCTTGCATCACTGGGATGAATCCCACTTGATCATGATGAATAATCTTGTTAATGTATTGTTGAATTCAGTTTGCTAGTATTTTTTTTGAAGATTTTTGCATCTGTGTTCATCAGGTATACTGGCATATTGTTTTCTTTTTTTGTTATATCTTTGTCTGGTTTTGGTAATAGGGTTACACAAGTCTTGTAGAATGAGTTTGGGAGTATTCACTCCTCTTTGATGTTTTGGAATAGGTTAAGTAGGATTGGTATTAGTTCTTTGAATGCCCGGTAGAGTTCAGCAGTGAAGCCATTGGGTCCTGGGCTTTTCTTTGATGGGAGATTTTTTATTACTGCTTCTATCTCATTACTTGTTATCGATTTATTCAGGTTTTGGATTTCTTCCTGGTTCAATTTTTGTAGGTTGTATATGTCCAGGAGTTTATCCATTTCTTCTAGGTTTTCTAATTTATTGGTATATAGTTGCTCATAGTAGTCTCTAATGATCCTTTTGATTTCTGTAATATTGGAGAGATATTTTTTATCTCTTATTTTACTCATTTGAGTGTTCTCTCTTTTTTTTCTTACTCTGGTTAAAGATGTGTCATTTTGTTTATCTTTTTAAAAAACCAACTTTTTGTTTTGTTGATCTTTTGTATTTTGGGGGGGTTCAATTTCATTTATTTCTGCCTGTCCTGTATTATTTCTTCTACTAATTTTGTGTTTGGCTTGCTCTTGTTTTTCTAGTTTCCTGACATGCATTGTTAGGTTATTTATTTGAAGCTTTTCTACCTTTTTGATGTAGGCACTTATTGCTGTAAACTTTCCTTTTATTACTGCCTTTTCTGTATCTTATAGGCTTTGATATGCTGTGTTTTCATTTTCATTTGTTTTGAGAAATTTTTAAATTTCTTTTTTAATCTCTCATTGACCCACTGGTCATTCATGAGCATTGTTTAATTTCCATGTGTTTGTGTATTTTGCAATGTTCCTCTTGTTACTGATTTCTAGTTTTATTCCATCATGGTCTGAGAAAATACTTGGTATGATTTCAGTTACTTTGAATTTTTTTAAGACTTGTTTTGTGGCCTAACAGATGGTCTATCCTTGAGAATGATCCATGAGCTGAGGAGAAGAATGTGTGTTCTGTAGCTGTCAGATGAAATGTTCTGTAAATATCTATTAGGTCCATTCGGTCTATAGTGCAGATTAAGTCCAATGTTTCTTTGTTGATTTTCTGTCTGGATGATCTGTTATGGCATGACTTTGGCATAAACATTTTCTCCTACTCTTTAGACCTGTCCTGCATTCTACTCTACTGATTGGTCATGTGGATGTGAGCTTGTGCCTTACTAGAATACCAAACAACACATACACTTTTATGCAGCCAGTGAGTAAGCATGTCAGTATTGCTTTGAAAATAAACATGTGATCATTACTTACTAGGTAGGTGGAACAAAGAGCACACTGTTTTTTCTTATGTCCAGTTTCACTAGACTGGCTCTCTGATGATTTCAAAATCATGATTTCCCTACTCAAACATATCTCTTTTACTTCCTGCCTCATTTTTCAAACTCTGAAGCCATAGGCTTAAGAGGTAAATTAATCTTTATTTCTAATTCTTTTTATATCTATCACTTAATCCATTAATTCCCAATCATTCATTATGTCTTTTTAATTTGTTTTTTGCTATATTCTAAGTGCCTCTATTCTGGTAACTTGTTATGTTGCACTCGGATTATTAAAGCGGTCTCCTAGTAGGTCCTGCTGCTTGCAATAGCTCCCTTCCTAAAATCACTTTTATTACAATAATTTCCTGCTTAAAGTCTACAATGCTTATGGATTCAAGCCATGGAGGATTGTATTAGCTTACTTTGTTTCCATTGCCTATCTTGCTTTGTTTCCATGTCCCCTCCATCCTTACCCTTGAACGTGGATAAAACTTTCCCTGACTCCATGCCCCATGGCCTGATACGTTCTCCCTTCTGCTCTGCTATTCAAATCCCACCTGTCAGGCTCAGCCCAATCCAATACTCATATTTACCAAGAACTCTTTCCAGTCTAACTCTAGTCCACAGTGATTTCCTCCCTATCCCATTTTTCTATTTTGCCATAAATAACCAGCATTGTCACAGAGCTTCTCCATTGAAAATACTTTCATATATAGTTGATGATACTATCTAGTATAATGCTTTTCATCGGTTTCTTAAGTGTTTATTTGTCCTATCTCCACAGCTAATGGTCAAGCTTTTTAATTAATGTGTTGATTTTATCTTAACTGCAGAGACATTTTTCTATATTTTGGGTTGAGATGAGTGGTTAGTGCAAGACTAAACACAGATTAGATTTTTTATTTACTATTTCAGGGACAATGAATTCTTCAGCTGAAGATAAGAGATTCACTTGGTGAAAGAAATGAGAATAAAACAATTTTTTGTAATGATAGGAATAAATTAAGCTAAATTATTATACTTGGATTAAATTACTGAAACTCAGGAAAAATACAAACTGTATTAAATTAACAATGACAAAATATATATCATCTATCTCATAGATTAGAAAATGAATAAATTGGATTATTTTGCTTGGTTTTCAGAATATAAGACAGATGTATTTCAGAATAATTGTATATGAGATATATTCCATTCTGAACTTTTTAATTTATTTGTCATACATTTGTAAAAATATATTTATTGGCTTGGTCGAAAAAATATTAAAGAAATTTTTATTAATAAAAGGGTTTCTCTTGATAAAACTTTAGCACATAAATAGAACATATAAAATGAGTTTATAAATTTTTAAAAAAGTAGCCTTGTGAAAATCAAAAAGTTGTTCAAATGAGATCTATATTTCAGTTTCTAAAAATGTGTTAGGCTCTTCTATGTTGCAAGGAACAAAACATTTTTAGTTCTCTCACTTAGTAGGGGTCTCTGGGAAGGACAGGTACAGAAGTAAAGGAGGCAAGAAATTTCCACAACTGAAGATAGGACCAAAAAAGAACTGGGATATTGTGCATTTTATAACTGTAGTCACCCTTTCCAGTACTGTGGTGTCTCCACTACTTCTGTCTGCCATTCACACCTGAACAATACCTCTCAACTCTCCTCTCTACTCTGTGGATGCTACTACTTACAGATGACTTCTGCTGCCATTTTGTCTCTATTGCCTCCTGGCTTCTGTCTGCTGAAGTCTCCTTGTATTTCTCCATTTTTATTTATCCTGACATCTATTGACTCTTTTTTGAAGCTGAGTTGAAATTCTCTAAGAAAAATCTGATGCTATATTTTGTTACCCACTTCTTGTGTTTAGGCAATCTTATGCCCAATGGTTTGGGCATCAATCCTCAGTCCAGTTAGCTATGGCCAGAGTGGTAGGGGTCAAAGCAGGACCTCACCAGGTTGTATTTTATTGTTAAATTTATCCCAGGCTGGAGTTTATACCATTGGCTTTGCAAGATCAAAAGCTTTGTCTTACCAGGGTCCCAGAGTTGATAGATGTGGGGATGTTGCAACTTCATGCTGAGAAACTCATAAGACTGATGTAAAAGCCAGAATACTAAGTTATTAACTTAAAATGAGAAATTTAGGTATCATGTAAATCAGATATTTTTGACTGCCTGGCTAATTCATTTTTCCTCCCTGTAGACAGAACTGGATCACAAGCAGATTAGTCAGATAACTAGTCAGGGTACCAAGCTATAAGACTGCCCAGACAGCTTTGGAATAAATTAGAAGTATGGTCTCAGTTAACTCGGCTTTCTGCACGTGACTACTCACAGGACTGGCCAAATGCAAATTGGCTCCATTTCTGATTCAATAGGCTGGTACTTAGTCGAGATTTATTGAATGTGAAAGCTCTCTCTACTGAACTTTTTGGTGGAAATATCAGTCCTTGACAGGACTAATCTATCTCTTTTGAGTTCTTTTCCAAAATACACATCCATGTTGCACTGTGGACTCAGAGATAGAGCCCCAAACTCCGAGACCTACTGGTCTCTTAAAGTATGCAGAGGTAACCATTTGCTTCTGACCCTCCACTGTCCCTTATTCTAGGGCAGAGCTGTCCTTCATCTTTCTTCTATTCTTCTATCCTATATTAATACCTTAATTTAAATTAAATGAGATTGCATAAAGCCTATTCTAGGATGGCAATTATGGACAGTGGCACATTCACAATTACCTCTTCCTGAAACACTATAGAAATTAACTTAGCAGCATCATTTTAATATTAATTTAACCCTAGACATTAATTTAAGATTTTGATTCTCTCAGAATATCCTAAATCAGTCATGCATTTCTGGCCTAGAAGTTCTTCTGCAATTTTAAGAAGATTTGACATATTTCTGATCTGTTCCATCTCTTGTTGATTCAGTAGTTGCATGATGTTACAGGAAATTGTTCAAATATGAAGTCCTGTGTTGATTTCAAAGCCTAATTCTTGGATAGTAGACTATTTTCTAGTTCTTCAAGATACCTCTTATCTGTCTCTCTTACTAAAACTTGAGAAACTTCAGGCCTGGGTAGAGTCTTATCACTCAGACCTAGCATTCTGTCTGACACATGCCTGGTACTTAACTTTAGAGTGCAGTGGGGACCAGGTGGGTGGAGGTTGGTGTGACCTTGGACATGGCTGGTATTTAGTTGATGTTTATTGAATGAAAGTTCTCTGTTGCCAGTATGTCCTGGCAATTTTCTATAACTGCCTGTAAATATAGACTGTAGATAGGTTTAAGGAGTTAGTGAATTAAACATAGGAGTTAGATTAAATCCTTAATGTATAGAACTAACATCATCACTGTGAGAAACATCTTCCCTTTTCTGTTAAGGATATGATTTCAATGGTGATTCAATTTCATATTTGAGAGCAAATTGACAGAGTAGCAGCCTACATTAAAAGAAAATATTATAATATGTTGTTTAAATATTTGGATTTGAACACTATCAAAAAATATGAAATTATCAAGAGGCCAGCTAATGCCATGCTGTGTCTGTTTACTGTGATTGAACCAAAAAAAAAAAAAGAGAGAAAACTCCTTTTGACATATTTGCTTTGTGTATGTGGCAATGATTTATCCCAATTTGAGACCACCCTTAATTTCTAGAGAGATTATGATGACTTTTATTCTTCATGAGAGAGCTGAGTCGATACCTTGTGTGTGTGTGTGCGTGTGCACACACAGACACATTTTTTTTCCTGTGTAGCCATCACAGAGTAAGGCAATTTCTCTCTCTTTTTAAGAGCCATTATCTACTATTAGCTGCAGTGCAAAGTGTGCTCTTATATATTATCTGGTACACTAATTAAATTGAATGGGGTAGTGAGAACCTATTCACAGTGTTGGAGCTAATGACCCAGTGAATTAGTAGTGATAGGGAAGACACATCCAAAGATAAATGTCTTGTTTTAATTGCACTATTGTAGCATTTGGATAAAGAGAGTGACATTTCCTTCAAATTGTCTGTAAGCAAAGTCTGTCATTATATGAATGGTAAAGTATCATCTATGTCTCCAGACTAACTAATGTTTAGTAAACATTTTTCCTTTGTTGATTATACCCATTTGGGGATTGTAAAATCAGTGCTGCTAATGTAATTCTGAATTGGTATTGATACCAATTACAGTTATTATATTGTTGAAAAATTAGGCAATATGTGAGCCTTAGAATAACATTAGAAAAGATAGTATATGTATACTTTTAAAAAAGAAGCAGTACCAATTATCAACAACTACAATCTGCCCTCAAGATTTTACGACAAAACAGACATATCATTCAGGAATGTGAACTCCACAAGGGCAGGATTTTGTATATTTGCTCACAGTTATATCTCTAGCGCCTAGAAGAATTGCTGGCATGTAACAGTTTCTCAATAAGTATTTGTCGAATGAATAAAAGTCATATAAAATATCCTATGATCCATCCTCTCATGAGTACTGGCTTAGTTCATGAGGATTGTACTTAAAATATAGTACTAAAAAAATCTATCCATTCAATGGTCTTAGTGCCTCTTCTCAAATACTAAGTTTTTGAGAAACTAATACTAGTTTCCTATTAGAAATTTGAGAACTTAAGTTCTAAGAAGTTAGGAAATTTGGCTACAGTCATATGCCTATGAAATAATGTAGCTATCCTATGGTCCTTTCATAACTTTCAGCTTTCACCTCCACATATGCTGTCCCCACCACAACTAAGGTAAGTAACACTGTCTTGGCTCTATTTGTGTATGACACAGAGTCAGAATATTACACTAATAACATAGGAAACTCATAAATTTAATAAAACCGTAAGCTAGGTTTATGTTATTGAAATTTTACATAGTAAAGAAACTGAGGCAATTCGCAGTAAGCAGTAGAATACTAGAGCACTATGAAGAAAAGACTTTAAATGTCAATGTCTGTAGTAGCCTTCATAGATAGAATTATTTTAATGATTATAATGCCAATCTAGTATCAAAAACACTAGTCCTGATGGAGAGGAATTAATTTGTCTGAATTGATTTGAGACCCTAGGTAGCTTTTGCTAGGCTTTGTTGCAATAATAAATGACCACGAATCTTTACAGGTTTCAGTAATGCTAATGTGGCATATAGATCGGTGGTGTCTCTGCTACACATACGTTAAAGGAACAGTCCCTATCTGGGACCTGCTATTCTTCTGACAGAATGAAAAAGAGCCAACAGAAATATCGGAAGGCTCTTAGAGCTTCTGTTTCCATTCTTATTCTGCTAGCCAAAGCAAATCATGCAGTCAAGTACTGAAAGTCACATGGCAATAGGTGGTGATGTAGGATTCCTCTTATTGGAAAGAAGGAGTAATCAGAAATATAACATTCTACCGCTTCATCTGTAGTAGTTTTTTAGGCTTGCCTTAACAAAATACCACAAACTGGGTGGCTTAAAACAAATTTATTCTCTCCCGGTCTGGAGGCCAGAAGTCAGAAACCAGGTGTTAACATGGTTGTGTGCCCTCTGAGACTGGGTAGAATTCTTCCTTACCTCTTCCTAGCTTCTGGTGGTAGCCATCACTCCTTGGCATTCTTTGGCTTACAGCCGCATCACTCCAATCTCTGCCTGTTGTCACATGGCATTCTCCCTGTGTGTTACTCTCTTCATATGGCATTTTCCTCTTCTTAGAAAGACGCCAGTCTTAGCAGATGAGGGGCCCATCCTATTGCAGTATGACCTCATCTTAACTTGATTCCCTCTTCACAGAACCTATTTCCAAATAAGGTCACTTTCACAGGTACCAGGTTTAGGACTTTAACATATCTTTTTGAAGGGGGGAAACAGTTCAGCCCATAATACTATTGCAGCTTATCTTCCACCTCTTACAATATATCCAGGATCTGTTACTCATTCTCATTCCAAACCACATACTTTGTTCTGCTATTTCTAATTTCTTGTCTCTCATTGGCATCTTGTTTGTGTCTCTGCCAGTACCTCCAATTCCATAATCTAATTGTATAGTGTTGATCCAATGAAGGCCATTTAGTTAAATTTATTCCTATCTTTATACAATCTAATAGGACTGGATGCAAGATAGATCAATGGTTTTTAATGTAATAGAATATGAAAAGTATATTGATATGATTTCAGAATCCTCATTGCAACTAATCTTTCAGAAACTGCCACTTGTCCAGTTTTGGTGACGTCAAATAATATCCACAATTGTCTGGAAAGACTAGTAAAATGTTTCTTTTTGCAAGTATACATCTGTGTGAGCTGGGCTTTCTTTATATACTTCAACCAAAACAGCATATTGCAACAGACTGAATGCATAAGCAGACCTGAGAATCCAACTGTCTTATATTAAGCCCAGTCTTAAAGTGATTTGCAAAAAACAATGTAGAACAGTGTCACTCTTGTCACTAAGTTATTTTTTTTTGTTGTTTGGAAGGTATTTTTTCATAAAGTATGTTTTTATGTTAACATGCAGCAGGTTTGCTACTTTTATTTTAAATAAAATAATAAATATTCTTAAAGGACTCAGTTTCAATCTCCAATATGGTAAATATAGGTAGATATAAGTCACATAAATAAAGGCTGTTTGGGATCATCAATAGCAAAAGAATCTGAGAGCCACTGATGTGGAAAATCAAGGGGGCATTGGCTTGAGATGGGACTGATAGCCTTTCATCTTTATGTAAGAAACAGAAACCATTAGGCAAAAATGTTAGCCATCAAATTTGGAAATCTCCTTACAACTGTCCCACACAATCCTCCTTCCTTTTTCTGGTAAGGGATGAGGTGTCCTACTTCCAACCTAGGATCTTCCTCCACCTGTGCTCTGAAACCAGCCCCTCCAGCAAACATGGCCACAGGCCTGGCCTGCCGCTTATCTCCTCTCCCCTTTGTCTTCACCCATCCTCCTCACCCAGCCTTTACGCAGACTTAGTCCTCTCACACAGGAAACAATGGACACTTCAAAATGCTCACTTTTCTACCAGCAGCATATATTACTGTTGATCGTGTTTCTCTTGCTTTTTGTGACACCCCACTCTCCGGCTTTTGTTTCTACCTCTCAGAAAGCTCCTTCTACCCACTTTGTCAACTCCTCCTCTTTACCCATCCCTTAAATATTAATATTCTTCAGGGCTCAGTCTTGGAGCTTTACTCTACTTCTATACTCTCCTTGGGCAAACAATCTGATCTGCCTCTTGGGTTCAGTTACTGTCTACATGCTAATGACTGAAATCTCTGCCTTCCTCACTCTTGACTTTCAGTTTGGTATATTTCAACGACTTCAGTAACATCTCTCCTAGGATGTCTCCAAAGTGCTTGAGTCTCAGCCTGTCCAGAACTCAACATCTTATCTGTGAAACACTCTTCTCAGTGAAGGTTACAGAAGTTAGGAGGATGGGCTGTGGAGGAGTGTGGCCATGAATATTGGTTCCAGTACTTACTGGTTAGGTGATTTGGAGCAGATTATTTACCTTCCATGCCCTAGTTTCCTAATTTGTATATTGTGAATTATAGCAGTCCTACCTACCTCAAAATTCTACTGTATTAATGGGACTATATATAGAAGACTGAGAACAGACAAATAGAAAATATCAAGGATGCCAGCTGTTATTTTCTACCCTGTTGCTTCAACGAGAAACCTGAGTGTCATTCTTAAAATCTCCAACTCCCAAACCCTTCCCATTCTATCCAATCAATCACCACGTTCTAGTTCTAATGATTTATTTCTTTTTGTTTTAGACACAGCGCCTTGCTCTGTTCCCTGGGCTGGAGTACAGGGTGCAATCATAGCTCACTGCAGCCTCAAACTCTTGGGCTCACGTCATCCTCCAGCCACGGCCTCCTGAGTAGCTGGGACTACAGGTGCATGCCACCATGCCCAGCTAAATTTTTTATTTTTTGTAGAGATGGGGCATCTTGCTGTGTTGTCCAGGCTAGTCTCAAAGTCCTAGCCTCAGACAGTCCTCCTGCGTCAGCTTCCCAAAGTACTGTGGTTACAGGCATTAGCTACTGCACCTGGCTTTCTAGTGATTTTTCTGACTAAAGATTTCTAAAATCTAGTTGTGTACCACCACTGCCATTACTACAACCTTCATCCCTTGTCTGGACTGCAAATTACCATAGTAACTGATTTTCCTAGTCAATTACTATCCCTTCCTAGACCATTTGCACAGTGCAGCAAGAATATATCTGATCATATCACTGTTATTCATAAAAGCCATTAGTGGCTCCCTCATTAGCGCTAGTAGCGGGGCTGAGCTTTTGCGACTTTCTGACAGTGAGATGAGAGACACTGGAAGCCACCCTTGTTGAGCTGCTACAGTATTCCCCCAGGGAGAAAAGTAGAGAAAGCATCTGATTCTATCCACAATCCCAGCATGAGGTTCCTTAGATCTGAGGAGGATCTGTCCTATATTATTCTTTCCCATGATTTCTTCAAGGAAGTTCAGACACTCTGGATGGGAGCTTGGAATAATTATGGGGAGTCTAAATAGAAACAGAGCACTCAGATAACCAGGTGGGAGGATGTGGCCTGGGGAACAAGGAAGTTAAAGGTTAATTGTATTCTCTCTTTTCAATTCTTTATCAGTGCTAGGGCTTGCCGGTGTCATTATAGCAAAAAGGAAATAGAAACACTGATTCCTAATTTTTACTTGGTTATATGTTAGTATTACAAAATAAAAACAAAGCGGAAAAGAAAAGATTTTTTTGGCTGAGAATTTCACCTAGAGCCTTGTGTCCACTCAAGAGAAATATTTCAGAATGAAATAGACCAATGCTTTTGGCCTCCAGGCATGCTTTCCTAAAATTAAATTGGGCTGCCTTAGCAAGCCTTTTCAAAGACATTTCCTGTTTGAAGTAGTCTGCCCTACTCAGTGGGAGAGGATGTAGCTGATTATCTTTCTATAAACAAGGAAAAGATCTTCAGGTGGTCTGACTTGGAAGGAAGACCTGGCTCTGGGAGACAGGGAAAGCTTCTGGGCTAAGAGCAAAGGGCAGTGGACAGAGCCAGAAGAAGGAAATGTAGAGCATAAAATGAACTGGAGAAAATCCAAACAAGGTGCGGTGGGAAAGTACTGCTGGGGCATCACTCATTCTGGGAACACTGGCCCTTTCTCTGGTTGAAAGACTGAAACCACTCACCCCATGGAAACAAGCTGGGATTGTGTGCTTCTCAGGGAAATGTCAGACAAAAGGCATACTAGCAAAACACTTTTTATTATGAAAGGTTTGAGTATTTTCTGTAGTGCCTGGTTTTCTACAGTGGAATGTGGAAAAGAGGAGATCCTGAGATGTTAGTACTGGGTTGAGTCAAACAGGCAAGGAAGACTTTATTCAAGGCTATTGCAATAAGGTAGAGAGATTGAACTCAGCAACTCTGGAAGAAAAAAGGCACAAAGGTTTTTTAAGCATGAGGGCAGGCTGGTGGAAAGCACCAGAGAACATTGGTGGTTGGTCAATGTGATTAGGCCACCTGTGTTTGCTAATTGCTCATTTTTGAAGTTAGGCTCCTTCCCTTTGCAGAGAGCAGGAGATAGGGGCACTATGGGCTTCAATAGTTACCTTTCAAAGGATGGCCCCCAGGCCCTTGTGAAAGACATTCCTGGGTTGTAAAACTGGCTTTTAAAAAGATTTACTTCTCAAAGGGGAAGAGAAAAAATTTACAATGGAAAGTTTTCTAAAGTAAATGCTCTAAGAAAAGGGAGGTCAGGGCCCTCCAGTTCAGGAAGAAACCTGTCTTGTAAATTTTAATGAAGCTGAGTGGACTGCTGAGGAGGGCTTTGTTGGATATGGGTTAGGTCTGGGCTGATGTGTGTGTAAGAGGCCAGTGAGATCAGATAAAGATCTATATGGTTGCTTTTCTGTTAGTAACAGAAAAGTCTTCAATAATATTAATAAATAATATAGTATAAAATATAAAATGTATGATAAATAATAAATGACAAATAATAAAAGGAATGTATTGATTCATGTAACTGAAACTTCTAGGTAAAGTTTTAGGAATGGTTTGATCCAGGCAGAAGAAGTTTCTTTTCCTCAATAGTTCCACTGTTTCCTTGACCTGGACACCAAAGCTTCTCCCCTTGGAGTTGCAAGATGGCTGCCACCAGTTTCCAGGGCTAAAGCATTCTTTTTTCACATCCCACAAAAAAGGCAGTTTTGAAAGCAATTCAGGAAAAGGAAGAAGTCTTTTCCTTCCTAGAAGTCCAAATATCTCCTCAAGTCCTATGGGCTTTTGTTGGGTCTCGTGTTTATCCCTGAAGTCATCACATGACCAGGGAGGAAGATTGTGTTGATCAAAGCCTACTCCTTGAGCTACCAGTGAGTTTTATCTTACCCAAAGGAATTGGCTGACACGGAAGAAGGGGTGTCTATTAAGTTGCTGTGGATACTGTAACAAAATACCACAAACTGGGTGGCTTAAAACAATAGAAATTTATTCTTTCACAGTTCTGGAGGCTAGAAGTACAAAATTGAGGTGTCAGTAGGGTCTCTTGAAGGCTCTAGGGGAGAATCTGTTGCATGGCTGTCTCTTACCTCCTGGTATGGCCAAGAATCCTTGCCATGTTTTGGTTTGCAGCTGCAGGACTCCAGTCTCTGCCTTCATCAACATATGCCATTCTCCCTCATGTGTCTATGTCCAAATTTCCCTCTTCTTATAATGTCACTAGTTGTATTGGATTAGGGCCTACTCTAGCAACCTCACGTTACTTGATTATATATGCAAAGACCTATTTGCAAATAAAGTAATATTTGCAGGTATTGAGGGTTAGGAATTCAACATTTTTTTTTTTTTTTGTGGACACACAATTCAACACATAACAGAATTTCCTTAAGATTTCTTTTGCTATTATAGGAGGGAATGGATGCTATAGAGGCAATTGAAAAATACCCATATATTGTTAGAAATAATTGTAATTTTAGGCATCCTACTTTCTCATTCCCATCTTCTTCTTGGGAGCTCTCTTTCTCTAAAATTCCCACTCTGGTAATTCTGCCCTCCTCATAGCACCTCCCATACATCAACTCCACCACCTCACTCCCTCACTATTCGGCCTGGATTACAAGGTTCTCATTGTAATCACTCTCTTGTACAGAGCCTTAGCATACCTGTCCTCCTGCCCTTGGCAAAACTCATTGTGCAAGACCATGACCTTGCCTAAATCTAATTCTTAGTTAGCAATGCACCTGAACCTGAGCCTCTGAAGATGGCTGGAGAAAAACGCCCTTAAATCCTGACTAGTCTCACTAAAAGTTTGTGACCACAAACCTCAAGTGGCGTCTCAACACTGCTCAGCCATCCTATTCTATTTCCTTCATTGATTAATTCTCCTACTCTCTCACATACCTATCTCCCATCTTTCCCTCTCTTCAAACCTCCAACACTTCCCTCACACTCTTCTTGCCCACCTGATGCCTTTGTTTCTTATTCCACTGATAAAATAGAAGGAAATGGTTCAGTCCTCAGCCATCCTCTCTCTCCAGCCACACTCACTCCTCAGGTGATCTCACTCATGCCGTGGCTTTCTTCATTATCCAAGTGCTGATGACACCCACGTTCATGTCTCTGCCCTTACGTCTACCCTGCACTCTGAACTCATATGTCTAACTGCCTGCGTACATCTCCATTTAGATATCTGCTAAGCATCACAGGCCCACTGAAAACTCCTAAATTCTACCCTCAATCCTCTTCATTTCTCTGCTTGCCCGTCTCATTATTGGGCAGCAGCACCTGTTTGTTTGAAGTCATCCTTGATTCTTCTCAATCTGCTACACTTCCTATTCAGTGTCCTCCCCACCATTTGTCAGCTCTACCAATCAAAAGATACCCTGAATCCAATCACTCTTACCGTATCCACTACCAGCTGACCCTAGTCCTACCCACTGTTCTCTCTCATCTGGGTAATTTCAATCCTAACCAATCTGGTTTCCTGTTTCCATTCTTTCCCCTTTACAAGCTATTCCCTACTGTTTTGGGAAAATCAGGGGACAGTATAGAAAAACTGCCCCCCAAACTGAGAGGGAGCCGAGAGGCCAAAGAATGACTCCGACAAGTCCAGCTTGGTGAGTGAGGAGAGTTTATAAAAGGTAAGTAACAAGGGCTCTTGCTCCAGGGCCGCCCAGGAATTCTTTTCCTCAGGAGCTTTCTTGCATGCAAAATCTGCATTTGCCGGCCCTGTGGTGTTGCCTTGAATCCTTTCTCAGTGAGCCACACAGAGCTTTTACATTGTATCATTGCTTGTTCTCAGTGAAACAAACCAGGCAGGCGCAGTACTATTATCATGCACCTTCATACAACCCATGTTATGTTAAT